>JAEOAE010001441.1:0-15785 GCA_036365155.1 Meriones psammophilus
CTGACACGCTTCTGGCCTGTTCCCCAAGGTAATCAGGGCCGCTGTGTGGTAGGGGAGCTTTCTGGTCCACTCCCACCCCCTATCCACCATGGTCTGCCTGGGCAAGTGTTCCTATTGGGTCACTGCCGAGGAACACTTTCAAGCCAGCTTTGTGTAGGCAAAGGGGTCTTTGGTGCCTCGTGTTTGGCCCCACGCCCCTCCTGCCCTGGTCCTTCTCAGAGAGAAAAAAAGCGAGCCTTCTAGCATGGTATCCCATTGCTCAGCAATGATATGTGAACTTCTGTGAGCATGTGATCCCTATTTGCACACCACTCTTCTGGCCCTTATCCAAAGTTTGCATCACAGGAGTGGTTCTGGACCTGATCCTGAAAAGGCAGTTTTGAGCGCCCTGACTCAGGATGCAGCCTCAGACCTCCTGTTGTTTCCTAGGCCTGTGCCTACACAGAACCGGGACGACTGAGTTGCAGCAGCCTAGGGTGCCGGGCTCAGCCCTTAAAGTGACATGTCCATACATGGGTTACTGGGACAGAGGTGGTTTCAGCAGGTGCTATTCACTGCCAGGAATGTCAGACACCACCCTTTCATGCCCTGAGCGCCCTTTCCCATTTGTGTAAAGGATTCTGGACCCTATTTGCAGTGTTTTTTGGTGGATGAGTTCTGAAGACCCCATACCCCAATCTGAAGAATATAATAGTTCCTTCTAGATGTCTGGGTGGGCTGGGGACAGAGAGCCTTAGGGTAACACCCTCGTGGACTGTCACAGGTATAGATCCTCAGGTCAGACTGTGAGGGGACCAGCAGACTACGGCGTGAGGTGGCTAGTGTGGAGGGGGGAGGAGCGGGAGGGACGCTGAGGGCCAGGGGGTGGAGGGGTCAATTTTAGCCAGAGCCCCACCTTGGGGGTCTTCCTAGGACTGTCCTCACGACCACCTGCTGGTAGAGGACAGAGGTTTCCCACCAGGCTCCTGGTTTTGAGCAGAAGAGGGAGGGCCAGGAAAGGAAGGGTCCTGGGGATGCTAATGCCCGCCTCGCAGCAGCGAAGCTAGGCCAGGCTCCCACCTTGTAGTCCTCTGCCCTGCTCTCACCCACAGTGCCATCTTCTCATTCTGTCCCAGTGGCTAGAAATTTCCCCAGGATTCTTGGAGCCCCGAACTGGCCATTGTGAGGTGGTTGCTGGACTATGCTGACCCCAGTCTTGCCAGAAGCTGGACCAGTGCAACCTCCAGCTTAGTGAGTCAGAGGACGCCCAGTCCCTTGTGGACTTGGCGAGTGAGCTACTGTTTTCTCCAATGGGTACATGGGGCACCTGATCCTGTGTCCTCACTGCCCAAGGTAGACATATAGTTATACAATCACCGACTGAGCACACCAGCGCCTATTCTATTACAGAAAAGATTGCCTTAATTTCAAAGTATTTTTAAATTGCTGTTTTCACTGTTGCATTATTGTTATTGGTTTCATATTATTATTAAAAAGATGTTGATTACTCATCTTAAGTGATATTTGGAGAGTGGGCCTATTTGCCCACAGTAAGCTGGATTTTCCTGTGTTCCCTGACTGTCCAAGATGTATGGAGCCTGTTTTTGTCAAGAGTTTCCCAGAATTGGGCATGCATCCATCTATAGACGATGCTGCCAGGTGTGTAGTTGGTGCCTAGGGGTCTATTGGGATAGATTGAGTCCCAGAGAGAAAGCCCAACAGAGTCAGCAATTGACAGCAGACTTTTGGGGCTACAGCTGGGCCTAGGGCTAGGAGGTCAAGCACCAGACCAAGTACTGGAAGACCCAGCTTTTGGGCATTATCCTGAGGGGGGGAACCACAATTTGAGATATATAGAGTACATTTTGGGGGATCATTTAAATACATGATATGTCTACATAGCACGCCTCTGTTTCAGAACCTGGTCTTTGGAGCTGGGCATGGCGGCACACACCTGAAATCCCAGGACTCAGGAGGAAGAGGCCTGAACTTTGGTCCAGCCAGGTCTATAAAGTGACTGTAGGACATCCAAGCTACACCAAATAAATTCTGTCTAAACAAACAAACAAACAAATATAGAAACAAACGAACAACCCAAAAGAGAACTCACTTGTAACTGTTGACCACAATCTCAGAAAGATTATTGCCATGGACTCCAGATCTAGATGACAGGGATGCACCCCCTGAGCAAAGCTAAGATATTTTTAATGACTTATTCTGAATCAAGGAACGAAAAGATAAAATAAGATGTACACAGGTAACATTTTTTTCTTTTAATGAACAGTAATAAGTCTTCAAATTTACATTTATTTACAATTGCAAAATCATTTCTGATGTTGTCAGTAAGGGTTTTCTCCCTTGCTTTAATTTCATCCAGTGAAAATGTTTGAGTATGCATGTGTCATGAGAGGACAACTTATTGCTGTTTACTATTTGTTTACATCCCATATATGAGTTTTCAACATGAAACCCAAAAGTCTTTTGACAAGTGAAAAACTTGCCCTTTATTTTGATTTAAAATGATTTAGGCTTACTGGTGTGTGAATTTGCATAAGGGTAAAGGTCTACATAGAAATATTAGAAAATTCTATAGGAGGCTATTGGCTACACAGAAATTGAGCTCAAATCATCAGGCTTAGAAACAACCAACTATGCCCACTGGAGACAATTCTCTGACATTCACTTGTAGATCTGACACAGTGTTATGAACAAGTCTTTACTCCTAAGAATGAACTAAGAACACATCTAAAAAAAAAGACAGCATTATATCATTTTAATTTGGGACATAACATTTATTATCTTTATATGACAATAGGTTTATAATCTGATAGGAGACATTATTTTAATGATGTAATATTTCAATAAAGTTTATTTGAGTATCAATGAACTCAGTAAATGCCCAGGTAAACAAAATCATAAATATTGACTTTTGAACATCATATAACAATGACCAAAGTAAACCCTGTACGCACAAAGGTTTTTCACAAGTCTTCACACATCTGTCATGGCCTAAGAACCCATAGGTAACATTACACACACACAATATGTTTTTTGAAATAAATACTATTGCTGTTACATTATTTAGCACCTCTAGATAATTCTCTCAGAAGGCAGTAATTTCAATATTATGTCATATAGTAATAATGGAACCATGAAGGATGGAACATCAAACAGTACATACATACATATAGATATAGATATACATACATACAGTCATACATACCTACATACACATCGATTAAGTGCATTTTTAACATTAATGCTGGTAAAAATAGAACACATTAGGGAACATCTTCCACCCTTGGACTTGTACTCAGAAGGGTGACATATGAGAATCAAGACTTCAACTGTAGCTTTGCCTAATTACTGACATCCAAAATCAGGCTTTCTGAAAACAACAACTTAGTTGGGGTATTTGTGAAAATGAAAACAAAAGCACCACACTTTCTCAGAGAGACCCTTCATTGAAAAGCAGGATCACACACCCCATTGATATAAATAAGCAATGATCACATATAGATGAGGGAGAGATCCCATTCTATACTTTGCAGTAGAAAATACCTATCACCAAGTGTGATTAGATGCATATGATCAACAGCAGCCACAGAAAGACTATAAAATGACCTAATAAACCTTTACGTGATTGGATTTAATACAAATACAGCAAACTTCAATAGCTACTCATTGTTTCAAAAAATATAGAACACAACTACAACTGGCGACCTCCTCCATTACATTACTCAGTGAACATAAGTAAATAATTTACTTCATCCAAGGCCATGTTCTTTTCATAATTAGATTCTTAGGGTGTACAGATATTAGTGCGTTTATCCTATATTATATGTCTAATACCCTTATGGTGAGTATAAATCTGTGTATCTTTTCTGCTTCTAGGATACCTCACTCGGGATGATCTTTTCTAGATCACTATTTGCCTGCCAATTCATGATTTCCTTATTTTTAAATGTGATGGTATTCCCTTGTGTAAATGTACACAATTTCTGTATCCGTTCCTCCCAACTGAGTGGCACCTGGGTTGTTTCCAGCTTCTGGCTAGCCACAAATAAAGCAGCTACAAACATGGTTACGAGCAAGTGTCCTTGTATGTGATCAAAATTTGGGTATATGCCTAGGAATTGGTATAAGCTGGATCTTGAGGGTAGCACTATTCCTAATTTTCTGAGAAATTGCCAGGAGTTGATTTCCAAAGTGGTTGTACAAGTTCGTTAGCACCAGAGTGGAGGAGTGTTCCACCTTTCGCACATCCCCTCCAGCATGTGTTGTCATTTTGGAGTTTTGATGTTTTCCATTCTGATAGGTGTAATGTGATATCTGGGTTCATTTTGATTTGCATTTCCCTGATGACTAAGGAAGACTTTTGAGAGCAAGTTCTAAGGGAGGCAACAGATGAAAAAATGGGCACAGGAGTATTTGGGGACTGATACTTTCAACCAAAGACCATGCATGGAATGGCTTGAACCTATTCAACTCTGACTAGATGTATTCCGTGGCAGCTCCAGTCTCCAAGAGTGAGTTTCCTAGTGTGGGACAGGAACTGTCTCTGATATGAACTCAGTGTCTGGCTCTTTTTGGTCACCTCCCTTGTTGGAACAGGCCTGAAGGACAATGCAGCCAGTTCTGATGAGATCTCATAGGCTAAGTCAGATGGAAGTGGAGGACTTCCCCTATCAGTGAACTTGGGGACAGAATGGGAGGAAGTTAGGAGTTGAGTAAAGGGGATGAAGGATGCAGCCACAGCAGTGGATACAATGTAAATAAGCTGTAATTTACAAAAACATAAATTTTAAAAGTAGAAAAAAAAAAACAGCCTTCAGATACTTGAGATTTTTGTTTATACTGGATGTTGTTTTTTTTTGAGAAAGAAATTTTTCTATATGGCCTTAGCACGACCTGTCGTACTTTCTAGGCTCCCAGAGCAGGCCTTAAACTAACACAGATCCATTTCTCTCTGCCAGTCATAGTACTAGTCTTAGAGGCATTTGCCAACAATCGGCCCCCAGATTTTTAATTTAATTGTGTTTTTATTTTTGAGACATGATGTCTCAGTGCATCGTACCAGTCAGGACTCTCTTGTAAACCAAACTGACCTTGAAGTCCATAGAGACAGCTGCATCATCTGCCTCTCCAAGTGCTGGGACTAGGATGTGTCACTGCAATACCTCATAGGAACTTTTTGTATAACCTGATCACTATGTGATTTCAGACATATCTAGCCACATCTAGACTGTTTTTTAGACCAGGGAGTTTCTCTCTGTAGCCATTACATGTCCTGGACTTGTTTTTATGGAGCCAGGGTAACAATGAACTTACACAACAGCATGCTTTGTATCTCCTGGAAGAGGAGGAGATGGGATTATAGATTTGTGCCACAAACCTGGCTCAGTTTTTATTTCAATAAGATATATGATTTAAACATAATTAAAACATGATTTTAAATCATATATATATATGACTCTGCCATATATAATTAAAACAATATATATAAATAACATATAACATATTTATTATTAAATATATTAGTTTATATTGCTATATTTAGTAGTATATATTAATTATACATATGATTATTTAGAGTATTTCAGAGAGGTTTTCTCCTTTAGCCTAGCTGTATCTTGGACTAGATCCTGTAGACCAGCCTGACCTTGAACTCACAGAGACTGGCCTGCTTCTGCCTGGCAGAGTGCTGGGATTAAGGCCCTATCTGCTGCACCCTGGCTTTGGGCACCCACCAACACGGCTTTCCTAGCAGCCCGTTGATGTCGTGATATCCATCTGCAGAGCCAGGTAGGGCAGGTGTGGTTGGTTACTCTCCTTAAAGAATCTTCCTGCCCCTTTTTGTCTCTCTCTTGGCCTCTCTGGCCCTCTTGCTATTTACCTTCTTACCTCCCCCCTTTCTCTGTTGTGGTGCCTACTCTCTCTATTCCCCCTATCATGTCCTGCTCTCTCCTTCTCTGTCCTCTTCATTTCATCTGAGCCCACCGACAATGCAAACAACTGTAAAAAAAAACAGCTCATCCTTGAATTAAAGCCCAGGGAGGCACAGAGCTCTCTCAGACAGTAGGATAGTATCTGAGATAACCTTGAATTGAGACCAGATGCCGAATAGCTCTCAAAAGGGGCAGGATGAACTGCTCTGAGATAGTTTTTAAAAATAGGGAGCAGGGGTGAATTGCTGAAAACTCTAAAAATGGCCAGAAACTGCAAACAACTAGCTGTAAACTATCTTCATGCTATTCTTGCTGACCAATCAATGTATAGAGCAAAAGTGTGTGGCCAGATTTTTAAGTATAAAACCCCAGGTTTTGCATGGTCGTAATGCTCCTGTCTTTAGAGGGGCAACCCTATCACGATTGAATAAAACTCTTGCATTTGCATCAAGTTGTGGCTGCAAGGTCCCTTTGAAGGCAATCCTGAGCTCCTGAGCAGTGAGACCTGTGGTCTTACAACGTGAAAACTAGAAAGCTTGCAATCCATTCCTTTAATGATGAAGGCGCTTATAAAATGTGGAAATATCTTTAATTAGCTACGCAATAGACAGGTTTATATGTAGACCATTCCAAAGAAGTCATGAAATGTAAACATGAAGAAACAAACAAAAACAATCTATAGAAAAGATCATCCAGAGTGAGTATCCTGGAATCAGAAAGACATACATGGTATACACTCACTTTTAAGTGGAGGCCAGACCTATAAGATAGATAAATACACTAAAATCTGCACACCCCAAAAGAAGATAAATGAGAAAGAGGATATGGATTTTCAAGATGATCAATCCTCACTTAGAAAGACACAAATGGGATGGACATAGAGAAAACAACAGGACAGAAGCTTTCATCAGAGAGGACCCAGAAGATTCACCTAGCAGTGTATCAAAGCAGATGCTGAGACTCATAAGCAAACCTTGGGCAGAGCAATAGGGAATTATATGAAAGAAGGCGGAGTTAGTACGACCTGGAGAGGACAGGAACTCACAAGGACCAAATATATCAGAGCGGACAGGGTCTTTTATGAGACTGTATTCCCAAACCAAGGACCATGTATGCATAGAACCTAGCACCCCTGCTCAAATGTAGTTCATGTTAGCTCTGCATCCACCTTGGTTACCATACTAAGTGAACAAGGACTATTTCGACATGAACCTAATGGCTGGCTCATTGACCTCCTCCCCAAGGAAAGAGCAGACTTACAGCTACAGAGGAGGACATTGTGCCAGTCCTGATGATACCTGATAAGCAAGGGTCAGTTGGAATAGGGAGGAGGCCCTCCCCTATCAGCGGACTTGGAAAGGTAGGAGGAGATGAGTGGGAAGGAAGGTGATAGGAGGTGATAGAACTGGGCCACAGCTGGGATACAAAGCTACCAAGTTGTATCTAATATTAAAAATAAAAATTAAAAAAGTGGGACATAAAGTTGTAAAGATGAAACACAAAATGCTGACAGATTTCTTTTGTTTGAAGACAGATTTTTCTGAAATAATTTGGCTGTCCCGACTCCTCTTTATAGAACAGCCTGTGCTTGAACTCACAGAGATCCACCTACCTTAAACTTCCTGGAGTGCTAGGAATGCAGGTGGATCACCAACAGACTGAGCTGCTGACAGTTTATTTTGTTTTAGCATTTTATTTTGTTGTTTCGCTGCACTACATCCCAATGCAGTTTCCTCTTCCTCCACTCCTCCCAGCCATACAATCTATCCACCTCTACTCTGCCCACTCACATCTCCTTCAGATCCACTGCTTTATTTCAATGAAAAAAATCTGATGGCCTAACAAGTTACAAAAAGACTAGGAATAATCCTCACATCAGAGTTGGTCAAAGCAATACACTCTAGGAGAGAAAGTATAGGAGAGCAGGAAAAAGAGTTAGAGACACTCTGCTCACTGCTGGGGTCCTCAGCGACATGAGGATAATAACTGTCATAAGGTATATGCCAACAACTTCTTAGGTCACAAGACTCATAGTGACAAGTTTATGTTTTGTCCTTCAGACTCTGTGGATCCCCTTATGAGCCCACCTGACCAGAGGGCCATGCTCTTGTTGTGTCCTTGATATCTCTGGTTCCTACAATACGTATTTCTCGCCTCCCTGGGGTTCCCCTGAGTACATCATTGTCTTTGGCTATTGGTCTCGCATCTGTTCATCAGATCGCTGGGTGATGTCTCTGATGACAACTGGCCAGGCATTCATCTATGATTATAGCAGAGTATCTTCATTGACATATGTTGCCTGTCATGTTTACAGATATCATGTGTCTGTAGGCTATCTTGACTCTGGTTCATGGTCATCCAGGCAGTGCCAGGTATGGACTTCCTCTCTCATGGTGTGGGCCTCAATGTATTTTCTGAGTGTATTTCATATTAGGTTGGGGATTTCCTTCAGTATCTTCTGTAGGGCTGGATGGCTGCATATATACTGGGTATAGTAGTCTGGGTTGGCATCGGCGGCCCTTAGTTTCTGCATGATATCCATCCAAGCCCTTCTGGCTTATAATCTCTGCTGAGAATCTAGTGTGATTCTGATAGGCCCACTATTAGTTGAATGATGTTTTGGCATTAGCAGTGTCATGCATAGAACAGTTAATTTTCATGATGTCATCCCCATATAAAATAGAATCTCCAGAACCTATGAAAATGAAAATAAACACACACTTTAATGTGTGCTGAGGAATTAAGACAAAGAAGGGACTAATTTGAGGTAAAATAAACCATATATAAACGCTGCAAAATTAAAATACTTGTATAATTATGATATTTTAATGCAACTGCATCAAAAAGTTAACTCTGGTCCATTAATATACCCAAAATTTATGTAGCATTTTGACTTTTTATGATGATGAATTATTTTTTTTCTATAACTCCTCATATGTCAGTTAATATTGTTTAATTGATTTCTGAATGAATTATATAACATTATTAAAAGCAGAAGATTTGGTAATCATGGAAAGATAATTATATGCATAGTTTATTTTCCCTCTAACTCTCTCTCTTTATTGAAAGGATTTATGAGAATGATTTACAATCTGTGAGTCAATTAATTCAACAGTGATGGCTAAAAAAAGGAAAATCGAGGGTTCATTAGTGGCTTAGTTCATGAGGTTGGTTACGCAATCACCTTCAAATACACTGAATCCTCAAGAAGAAGGTTCATATCTCCCCTTTACATTAACTTCCAAATGAAAAGAATAACCCGGTCATAGTAATGCCTTAAAAATAATTTAATGACACAGTACAATAGCAGACAAATCACATATTTATCCTGATCATGATTGAAGCTAACATTGTATACCTGTCTTCAAATACCATCCAGGTTAGAAACAACTCTGCATCGCCGTTGAGCCACTCGACAAAACACCTCCCCGTAGGGCAACCCACATTAAGCACAAGGATTCGCCTCCCACCTGCCACGTAGGTGCAGGGATCCATAGCTCCAGCACCAAGCATGCCTCATGTGATGGCTCAGTTCTGCAAGCCCCCTGGGGCTGGGCCGCTGTTTTTGTTGGTCTTCTTGTGAGGTTCCCACCTCCAGGGCTCTCCATCTTTCCCAACACCACTCAGGATCCTAGAGCTCTGCACCTTCTTAGTGCAAGTCTGGAGCATCTGTCCAAGCCTATTTCTGGCTGGAGTCTCTGAGACAATGGTCAGGTTAGGGTCCAGCAAACGGGTTTGGCAGTCCCACCCTGGGCATGCTTCTCAATGGGGCCAAACATCGCCCAACAGAGCCTGATATTCTTCTTCCGTAAGAGGAGCCTGAGTGTTGGGTTCAATCCTGCTCTTGGGATATCTGGGTCCAGAGCGGCTGGTCCTCGTCTTCCTCCACTGTTCTCACCTTTTGCCTCCAGGAAGAGCTGACAGGCAGGAGTCGCTGGATTCTGTAGGCCTCTGTGAAAGAAGGTGAGTCAACTGACATCAACGCTCTGCACACACTGGCCCCTGCAGAACCCGATGTCAATAAGCTGTCCCAGAAGCTCTCCTCAATGCAACACGATACCAGGAGCCTTCGGGCCAGGAGAGGCAGGTGGTCCTCACCTTAGCTGTGCTGCCTCCAGCGCACCTTTCTGCCTGGCCTTTCTGTTCTGGAACCATATGTGTGACAGTGTCCTCAGGCAAACCTGTGCCCAGTGCTGTAAAGGCACCTCGTGGCATAGTCTGGAGATGGAGAGATCTCAAAAGCTTGCACCAGCATGCTGATTCGTGCTGACTAAGCCGCTCGAGGCCTTCTCCGCTTCTGGAGGGTGGGCCTCTTTGTTTGCTGTACCCTGGCGACAAGCTTTCAGGAGGCTGTTGGGAGGCTTCATGGCTGAGCCTGGGCGTGGTCTGCTTTGAGGTCTTCCCTCGACATGCCAGTTCTAGTTCTAAGGTTTTGAAACCATACGTCGGATGGAGGACTCTGAACTCCGAATCCCTGGCCAGTTCCTGCCTGGTCCTGAAGCTCAGGTAAGGTGTCTTGGCGGAAAACTGAGAGCAAGACTCCTTCTGCTTGGCCTGCCAAGCAGTCTTTGACGCTGATGTCTTGTCTTACTGCAGCCACCCACATCTGCCTGATCTTCCATCCTGCCGAGTACACTTTGACAGAGTTCTTCCTTCCAGTGTGTACTCACAACAACACTCCAGGAAAGTGCAGACTATGGCAAATGGGTAAAGGGGTCTGCTGCTCACCCTTTAAATACCGACTCTGAGGCCCCACCCACTCCCTCGAGGCCTCCAATGACAGGCCAAACGCAACGCTCTGCTTCCAAACTGTGCAACCCTTCCTTCCTCCTGCGAATTTTCCCATACCCCACCCTAAAGCAGCCTTTCCAGAAACAGTTGGCCTCATGTTCTACCTAAACTGGGCCATTGCTTAGCCTACAGTACGCACCTGTGTTGGATCACAAGGAGTTTGGAGGGAGAGTCTAAGGCACGGCTTCTGATGATTGGCAAGGAGAAGAGGCATAAGCCAGGAGAAGTCTTTGCCTACTTTAACAAGGTCATTCATTCAGCTCTGCCTGATGCTCAAGTGAGGAACATGGCTAGAACAGATCTTGCACTTCATGGTGCTGTCTGCCTTAAGTTCTTGAGCCCAGTCTCGTGTGTATGATTTCAACAATCTAAGTATGGTTAGGACCCTGCAAGTCTAAGCATTTAAGTAGAGAGAGGAGACTCATCCTGCAGAATGACTCCTGAATGATTTTGAATTTCTCCTTCAGTGGCAGCCACAGAAGGTGTCAAGTTCCTCTTTTTTTCCCTGGTTCCACCTATTTAATCCACCATACACTTTGTCCTACTGGAGAAATTGCATTCCTAGGAAACTGTATGAACTCAGAAGCACACATTGTGGATCCCAAGACTTTGGGAGAGGATATCAAGTCATTTCCTTCATTTCAAGGAACAACATTTGTTGCTGCTATCTGGTCGGATCTCTGATCATTAGGCACTGTTTTACAGAACACACAATTCCGTACTGCCAAATGTGCCTGTTCTTCAGGTGTGGCTTTGCTCCTAGATGGAGGAGAACAGTAACAGCTGGGAGTGTTCTAACTCTGTTTATTTTTTGCATCTCATGTTTTATGTGCCATAATTTAACTTTTTCCATGCAGTCCCTTCAACAGTACCTGGGTACAATAGACACTGTAGAAGTTATTCTGCTTCTTTCAGAGATCTGCTTTACCATCCCTGAATATGCACAGGTCCATAAACATCTGTATTTCCTTTGTGACATAGAACTCTTGAGGATAGGGTCAGAGGATTTTCTGCAGCCAGATGCAAATAGCTGCAGGCAGTGGTAGTGAATCAAATCTGAAATCCTCAGTTGAGATTTTCCTCACTGCCTAGTACCACATGGCTGCCTGATGGGAGACAGCCTGTATTTTTGCATGAGGGCTAAGCTCCACAGGCCCCTCTGCTTGTTTACTGACAAGAGAGGTTAGCCATGTCCCTGGGTGCTGTGGATCCCTACACTGTGCGCTTTCCTTGCCACAGCTGCCATGAAGCCTCCGGAACCTTTGTACCCTTTGAGCCAGAATCTGCTTGTTCCTTTCTGTGAATAAAGGGACCACTTTACTGTGTTAATACACCTCCTATTTTGAGTTCTAGAGATTTTAACCTTTTTTTTTTTCTAAATCTCAGATTCACCCAAAATAGCACACCGGTGATTTGAGAACTGGGAACCTAGCTGTAGCTTGTCTTGTGAGGTCGGCATGATGCTCCTGAGAGCCAAAGCAGTGTCTCTTAATCATTCATTTCTGGGGCTGCCTCCTCTTCTATGCTCTAAATGCCTCCTACATGTGGTATTTACAGTATCATGCGCCAAGAATGGCACTAGTGCTTATCTGGTGTCAGGTCTGGTACTGCCTCTGAGAGCTTAACCCAATCTCTGTATGAAGTTGAGGAACAGTCTTCTCCAGGGCCTTGATTACCTTAGTGAATGAGGCGTTGTTTTGCACAGGATCCCACAGATCCGGTGGCACTCTAAACCTGCAGATGAGATTATTCAGTGACTCATCATCAGAACAAATGAGGACCACTCCAATGAGAAAATAACGTGATTATTTGAATTGAAGTCAGGTGCAGATAGCTTTTAAGGGTGGTGGAACTGTTCTGAGAAACAACCACTGTGTGCTATAGAGCAAAAGTGATCTGATTTTCTGTGCATAAAATCCCCTGTGTTTTGGTATGTTCAGGGTCATGTTCTGTCTTTGCAGGTGCGATCCTATCTCGACAGCAATAAAACCTTTTTCTATTGCAAATCGCTGTGGGTCTGTGAGTGCCCTGTACATGGTGTAATCCTGAGCCCTGAGCAGTGAGACTCCAGGTCTTGGTACTTTGGTGTACGGCCCAGAAACAGACCTCAAACAGACTGGGCTCAGAGGTCGAGCTCGGAACAGGTTAGTCTGATTTCTTGCATACCACTGTTTCTCTTATCACCTATCTGGACCTTTGGTCATCTTCTCAGTCACTGCGATAGACAGACTTGTCAGAATATCAGTTGACTGGGAACTGGAGGATGCTCCAGGATTCCATTTGGGGAGGCTAGGCTTGGGATGGTCTTCCTCCATCTGTTTCTCTTCAGGAGACAGCCTGTGAGGCAGCCTCAATCAGAATTCAGGTACCAAATTTTAAGGGTGTCCTTGTCAAATTGCCTGTCTTGTCTTGAAGCTTTTGTGTAATCCATTCCTTAATGATGAAGCAGCTTATAAAATGGGAAACATCTTTACCAGCTACACAACAGACAGGTTTATAGGTAGACTATTCAAAGAAGTCATGAAATGTAATATTAAGAAAACAAACAAACAATCAAGAAAAAGATTATCCAGAGTGAGGTGTCCTAGAATCAGAAAGACATACACGGTAGACACTCACTTTTAAGCTGAGGCTAGACCTATAAGATAAGACAAACATAATAAAATCTGTACACCTAAAGAAGATACATGAGGAAGAGGACATGGATGAAGATGATCAACTCACTTTAGAAAGACCAATGGGATGGACATAGGAGAAAAAAACGATAGGACAGAAGCTACCACAGAGGACCTGGGAAAGACTCTCTACCTAGTAGTATATCAAAGCAGGTGCTGAGACTCATAAGCAAACCTTGGGCAGAGCACAGGGAATCATATGAAAGAAGGCGGAGTTAGTACGACCTGGAGAGGACAGGAACTCCACAAGGACCAAATATATCAGAGCACAGGGTCTTTTAGAGACTGTATCTCCAACCAAGGACTATGTATGCATATAACCTAGCACCCCCTGCTCAAATGTAGTTCATGTTAGCTCTGCATCCAATTGTTACCATACTAAGTGGAATAAGGACTATTTTGGACATGAACCCTAATGGCTGGCTCATTGACCTCTCTCCCCAAGGAAAGATCAGACTTCATAGGGCCACAGAGGTATATTTCAGCCAGTCCTGATGATACCTGATAAGCTGCGGTCACATTGGAATAGGAGGAGGCCTCCTCCCTCATCAGTGGACTTAGAAAAGGTAGGGAGGAGAGGAGGGAAGGAGTGGGTGATAGAGGGAATGAGGACTGGGATACAGCTGGATACAAAGTTAATAAACTGTATCCACATAAAAAAATAAAAATAAAAGTGGACAGAACAAAGTTCCTAAAGATGAAACACAAAATGCTGACAGTTATTTGTTTCTTTGAAAACAGGATTTTTTTCTGAATAATTTTGCTATCCCAGGCTCTCTTTATAGAACAGCCTGTGCTTGAACTCACAGAGATCCACCTACCTTTTAACTTCCTGAGTGCTAGGAATGCAAACAATAGCCCGAGTTCTGACAGTTTATTTGTTTTAGCATTTTATTTTGTTGTTTCATACACTACATCTGGAACTGCAGTTTCTCTTTTCCTACACTCCTCCCAGCCACAATCTATCCAACTCTCTACTCTGCCCAGCTCACCTCTCCTTCATCCACTTCTTTTTCCACTTCTTTTTCCATTCAATGAAAAAAATGTGATGGCATAGCAAGTTATAAGACTAGGAACAACTCTCACATCAGAGTTAGTCAGCAATACATGAGAGAGAAAGTGTAGCTAAAGCAGGAAAAAGAGCCAGAGATGCCCCATTCTCACTGTTTGAAGTCCTCAGTGACATAAGGATAATAATCATAGGTTTATGCCAACAACCTGAAGCAATAAGACTCATAGAATGTTTATGTTTTTGTCCTTCAGACTCTAGGATCCCCTTATGAGCCCAATTGACTCCAGTGGGCCATGCTCTGTTGTGTCCTTGATATCTCTGGTTCCTAAGTAACACGATTTCTCATTTCCTGGGTCTCTGATACATCAATAATAGGTTTCATTGTGGGTCGCTGCATCTACTCCCATCAGATGCCGGGTGATGTTCTCCTGATGACAACTGGGCTAGGCACTCATCTAAGATTATAGCAGAGCATCTTTATTGACATTTTTTTGCCTGTCATGTTTACAGATATTGTGTGTCTCTAGGCTATCTTGACTCTGGTCTATGGTCATCCAGGCAGTGTCAGGCATGGACTCTCATGGTGTGGGCCTCAATGTGTTTTCTGGAGTGTATTTACATTATTGGGTTAGGTTTTCCTTCTAGTATGTTCTGTAGGGCTGGATGGCTGCATCTCTACTGGCATAGTAGTCTGGGTTGGCAGCGGTGGTCTTTGGGTATCTGCATGTTATCCATCCAAACACTTCTCGATTTTATAATCTCTGCTGAGAATTTAGTGTGATTCTGATAGGTCTACTTATTATTTGAATGATGTTTTGGTATTAGCAGTGTCATGCATAGAACAGTTAATTTTCATGATGTCATCCCCATATAAAATAGAATTCCAGAATCCTATGAAAATGAAAAATAAACACACTTTATCGTGTTTGAGGGAATTAAGACAAAGAAGGGACTAATTTGATAAAATAAACTATATATAAATGCTGCAAAAAATTAAAATACTTGTAATTCAATTATGATATTTAGAATGCAAATCCGCCTCAAAAAGTTAACTCCTGGTCCATCAATATACCTGTAAATTTATGTAGCATTTGACTTTCATGATGATGAATATTTTTTTCTATAATTCATGTCAGTTACTATTGTTTAAGTGATTTCTGAATAAATTATATGACATTATTAAAAGTAGAAATTTGTAGTTCTAAGGAAAGATGATTATATGCATAGTTTATTTTCCCTCTAACTCTCTCTTATAGGAATGGATTTATGAGAATGATTTACAATCTGTGAGTCAATTAATTCAACAGTGGATGGCAAAAATGGAAATCGAGGAACTATTAGTGGCATAGTCCATTTCCAATAGTTATCTAACTCATCTTC
>JAEOAE010003710.1:0-14823 GCA_036365155.1 Meriones psammophilus
ATCGCACTGTACAGTACAGGAACAAGTTCAACGAAAGAACAGAAAAGCAAATCACTACTTTGTAAAGCTAAATCACATGTGTGTATTTCGCTCAATTAGGAATACAGGAAAACTGAAAAGGCATATATGAACTGTACGGCAAAGAAACAACTTTTCATTGAAAGAAACGAAACGCAAAGCACAACTTTGAAAACTAATTAACATACGTGTGGCCTTTTCAATTATTATAACAGGAAAACTGAAAAGTGATATAGCCCTAACCCTAACCCTAACCCTAACCCTAACTTGTTCCTAACAGGAACAAGTTTCCAAGGAAAGACCATAAACACAAAGCACTACTTTGTAAACTAAATCACATGTGTGTCACTTGCTAAATTAGAAATACAGGATAACTGAAAAGAGATATATCGCACTGTACAGCACAGGAACAAGTTTACAATGAAAGAACAGAAGAACAAATCACTACTTTTAAACGGAATCACATGTGTGTCGCTCACTCAATTAGTAATACAGGAAAACTGAAAAGTGATATATCGCACTGTACAGCACAGGAACAAGTTTCGAACGAAGGAACAGAAAAGCAAAGCACTACTTTGTAAAATAAATCACATGCTTGTCGCTCGCTCAATTAGGAATACAGGAAAACTGAAAAGTGATATATCACAGTGTATGTCACAGAAACAAGTTTCCATGGAAAGAACACAAACGCAAAGCCCAACTTTGTAAACTAATTCACATTTGTGTCGCCTGTTCTATTATTATAACAGGAAAACTGAAAAGAGATATAACCCTAACACTAACCCTAACCCGCAACCCTAACCCTAACCCTAGCACACTAACCTTAATACCCTAACCCTAACCCTAACGCTAACCCTAACCCTACCCTAACCCTAACCCTAACCCTAACCCTAACCCTGATTTGTTCCTAACAGGAACAAGTTTCCAACGAAAGAACATAAACGAAAAGCACTACTTTGTAAACTAAATCACATGTGTGTCGCACGCTTAATTAGGACTACAGGAAAACTGAAAAGTTTTATCTTGCACTGTACGGCACAGAAACAAGTTTCCATCGAAAGAACAGAAACGCAAAGCATAACTTTGTAAACTAATTCACATCCGTGTCGCCTGTTCAATTATTATAACACGAAAACTGAAAAGTGATATATCACACTGTACAGCACAGAAAGAAGTTTCCAAAAGAAGAACAGAAATGCAAAGCACTACTTTGTAAACTAAATCACATGTGTGTTGCTCTCTCAATTAGTAATACAGGAAAACTGAAAAGTGTTATCTCCCACTGTACAGCACATAAACAAGTTTCCATGCACAACTTTGTAAACTGATTCACATATGTGTCGTCCGTTCAATTATTATAACAGGAAAACTGAAAAGTGATATATCGCACTGTATAGAACAGGAACAAGTTTTGAACGAAAGAACAGAAAAGAAAATCACTACTTTGTAAAATAAACCACATGTGTGTCGCTCACTCAATTACGAATATCGGAAAACTGAGAAATGATATAGCGCACTGTACAGCACAGGAACAAGTTTCCAACAAAATAACAGAAACGCAAAGCACAACTTTGTAAACTAATTCACATACGTGTCGCCTGTTCAATTATTATAACAGGAAAACTGAAAAGTGATATAACCTAACTAACCTAACCCTAACCCTAACCCTAACCCTAACCCCTAACCCTAACCCTAACCCTTACACTAACCCCTAACCCTAACCCTAACCCTACCCTAACTTTACCCTAACCCTAACCCTAACCTAACCTTCAACCTAACCCTAACTCGTTCCTAACAGGAACAAGTTTCCAACGAAAGAACATAAACGCAAAGCACTACTTTTTAAATTAATCACATGTGTGTCACTCACTCAGTTAAGAATACAGGAAAAAAAGATATATATCGCACTGTACAGCACAGGAACAAGTTTCGAACGAAAGAACAGAAAAGCAAAGCACTACTTTGTAAAATGAATCACATGTGTATCACTAGCTCAATTAGGAATACAGGAAAACTGAAAAGTGATATATCGCACTTTACAGCACAGGAACAAGTTTCCAACGAAAGAACAGATAAGCAAAGCACTACTTTGTAAAGAGAATCACGTGGGTGTCGCCGCTCAATTTGCAATACAGGAAAACTGAAAAGTGTTATCTCCCACTGTACAGCAGAGAAACAAGTTTCCTTCGAAAGAACAGAAACGGAAAGCACAACATTGTAAACTGATTCACACATGTGTCACCCGTTCAATTATTATAATAGGAAAACTGAAAAGTGATATATCGCACTGTACAGCACAGGAACAATTTTGAACGAAAGAACAGAAAAGCAAATCACTACTTTGTAACTAAATCACATGTGTGTCGCTCGTTCAATTACGAATATAGGAAAACTGAGAATTGATATATCGCACTGTACAGCACAGGAACAAGTTTCCAACAAAATAACAGAAACGCAAAGCACAACTTTGTAAACTAATTCACATACGTATCACCTGTTCAATTATTATAACAGGAAAATTGAAAAGTGATATAACGAACTGTACAGCACAGGAAAAAGTTTCCAACGAAAGAACATAAACGCAAATCAATAGTTTTTAAACTAAATCATATGTGTGTCACTCGCTCAGTTAAGAATACAGGAAAATAGAAAAGATATATATCTCCCTGTACAGCACAGGAACAAGTTTTGAACGAAAGAACAGAAAAATAAATCACTACTTTGTAAACTGAATCACATGTGTGTCGCTCACTGAATAAGGAACACAAGAAAACTGAAAAGTGATATATTGAACTGTTCGGCAAAGAAACAAGTTTTCATCGAAAGAACAGAAATATAAAGCACAACTTTGTAAAGTAATTCACATACGTGTCACCTGTTCAATTATTATAACAGGAAAACTGAAAAGTGATATAACCCTAACCCTAACCCTAACATTAACACTAACCCTAACCCTAAAAGCTAACCCTAAAACCCAAACCTAATCAGAACCTTAACCCTAACTGTAACCCTACCTAACCCTAACCCTAACCCTAACCGTAACCTAACCCCAACCCTAACACTAACCCTAACACTAAACCTCTAACCCTAACCTTAACCCTAACCCTAACCCTACCTAACCCTAACCCTAATCCTAACTCTTAACAGGAACAAGTTTCCAACGAAAGAACATAAACGCAAAGCACTCCTTTGTAAACTAAATCACATGTGTGTTGCTCGCTCAGGTAGGAATACAAGATCACTGAGAAGTGATATATCGAACTGTGTGGCAAAGAAATAAGTTTACATCGAAAGAACAGAAACGCAAAGCACAACTTTGTAAACTAATTCACAAACGTGTCGCCTGTACAAATATTATAACAGGAAAACTAAAAAGTGATATAACACTAACCCTAACCCTAACCCTAAGCCCCTAACCCAAACCCTAACCCCCTAACCTTAATCATAACCCTAACCCTAAGTTTTTCCTAACAGGAACAAGTTTCCATCAAAAGAAGATAAACACAAAGCACTACTTTGCAAAATAAATCACATGTGTGTCGCTCGCTCAATTAGGAATACAGGAAAACTAAAAAGTGTTATCTCGCTATGTACAGCACAGAAACAAGCTTCCATCGAAATAATATAAACGCAAAGCACTCCTTTGTAAACTAAATCACGTGTGTGTCACTCGCTCAGGTAGGAATACAAGAAAACTGAAGTGATATATCGAACTGTATGGCAAAGAAACAAGTTTTCATCGAAAGAACAGAAACGCAAAGCACAACTTTGTAAAGTAATTCACATACGTCTCGCCTGTTCAATTATTATAACAGGAAAACTAAAAAGTGATATAACCCTAACCCTAACCCTAACCCTAACCCCTAACCCTAACACTAACCCTAACCCTAACCCTACCCTAGCCCTAACCCTAACCCTGACCCTAACCCCCTAACCCTAACCCTAACTGTAACACTAACCCCTAACCATAACCCTCTAAACCTAACCCTAACCCTAACCCTAACCCTGACACCTAACCTTAACCCTAACCCTAACCCTAAACCTAACCCTAACGCTAAGTTTAACCCTAACTTGTTCCGAACAGGAACAAGTTTTCAACAAAAGAACAGAAATCACACGTGTGTCTCTGGCTCAATTAGGAATACAGGAATACTGAAAAGTGATATATCGCACTGTAATGCAGAGAAACAAGTTTCCAACTGAAGAACAGAAACGCAAAGCTCTACTTTGTAAACTAAATCAAATGTGTTTGGCTCGCTCAATTAGGAATATAGGAAAACTGAAAAGTGTTATCTCGCACTGTACTGCACAGAAAACAGTTTCCATCAAAATAACAGAATCACAAAGCAAATCTTTCTAAATTATTTCACGTAACTGTCGCCTGTTCAATTATTAACAAAGGAATACTGAAAAGTGATATAACCCTAATCCAAACACTAACCCTAACACCCTAAACCTAACCGTAACCCTAACCCTAACTCCTAACCCTAACTCTAACCCTAACCCTAACCCTAGCATAACACTAACCCCAACACTAACCCTAACCCTAACCCTAACTTGTTCCTCACAGGAACAAGTTTCCAACAAAAGAACATAATCGCAAAGCACTACTTTGTAAACTAAATCACATGTGTGTCACTTGCACAATTAAGAATACAGGAAAACTGAAAAGTGATATAGCACACTCTATATCACAGGAACAAGTTTCCAACAAAAGAACAGGAAAGCAAAACACTACTTTGTAAAGGGAATCACATGTGTGTCGCTCTCTCAATTAGGAATATAGGAAAACTGAAAAGTGTTATCTCGCACTGTATGGCACAGAAACAAGTTTCCATCGAAAGAACAGAAACGCAAAGCACAACTTCATAAACTAATTCACATATGTTTCACCCGTTCAATTATTATAACAGGAAAACTGAAAAGTGATATATCGCACTGTACAGCACAGAAACAAGTTTCCAACTGAAGAACAGAAACGCAAAGCTCTACTTTGTAAACTAAATCAAATGTGTGTGGCTCGCTCAAGTAGGAATACAGGAAAACTGAAAAGTGATATACCGCACTCTACAGCACAGGAACAAGTCTCCAACGAAAGAACAGAAAAGTAAAGCACTACATTGTAAACTAAATCACGTGAGTGTCGCTCGCTAAAATTTGGAATACAGGAAAACTGAAAAGTGATATATATAGCACTGTACAGCACAGGAACAAGTTTCCATCGAAAGAACAGAAACGCAAAGCACAACTTCATAAACTAATTCACATACGTGTCGCCAGTTCAAGTATTATAACAAGAAAACTGAAAAGTGATATATCGCACTGTACAGCACAGAGACAATTTTGCAACAGAAGAACAGAAAGGCAAACCACTACATAGTAAACTAAATCACATGTGTGTCGCTCGCTCAATTAGGAATACAAGAAAACTGAAAAGTGATATACTCACTCTACAGCACAGGAACAAGTTTCCAAGAAAGAATAGAAAAGCAAAGCACTACTTTGTAAACTAAATCACCTGTGCGTAGCTCGCTCAATTAGGAATACAGGAAAACTGAAAAGTGTTATCTCACACTGTACAGCACAGAAACAAGTTTTCATCGAAAGAACAGAAGCACAAAGCACAACTTTGTAAACTAATTCAAATACGTATCGCCTGTGCAGTTATTGTAACAGAGAAACTGAAAAGTGATATAACCTTAACCCTAACCCTAACCCTAACCCTAACCCCTAAATCTGAACCTAACCATGACGCTAACCCTAACCCTAACCTTAACCCTAACCCTAAACTTAACCCTACCTTGTTCCTAACAGGAACAAGTTTCCAAGGAAATAACATAAACGCAAAGCACTCCTTTGTAAACTAAATCACCTGTGTGTCGTCGCTTGCTCAGGTAGGAATACAAGAAAACTGAAAAGTGATATACCGAACTGTATGGCAAAGAATCAAGTTTTCATCGAAAGAACAGAAACGCAAAGCACAACTTTGTAAACTAATTCACATACGTGTCGCCTGTTCAATTATTATAACAGGAAAACTGAAAAGTGATAGAACCTAACACCTAACCCTAACCCTAACCCTAAACCTGACAATACCCTAACCCTAACACTATCCCAATCCCTAAACCTAAGTTGTTCCTAACAGGAACAAGTTTCCATTGAAAGAACAGAAACGCAAAGCACAACTTTGTAAACTAATTCACATGCATGCCTCCTGTTCAATTATTAAAACAGGAAAACTGAAACGTGATATAAACCTAACCCTAACCCTAACCCCTATCCCTAACCTTAACCCCTAACCCTAACCCTAACCAAAACCCTAACCCTAACCCTAACCCTAGCCTAACCTAACCCTAACTTGTTCCTAACAGGAACAAGTTTCCAACGAAAAAAGAACAGAAAAGCAAAGCACCACTTTGTAAACTAAATCACATGTGTGTCACTCGCTCAATTAGGAATACATGAAAACTGAAAATTGATATAACCTAACACTAACCCTAACCCTAACCCTAACTTGTCCTAACAGGAACAAGTTTCCAACAAAAGAACAGAAACGCAAAGCATTACATTCTAAACTAAATCACAAGTGTGTTGGTCGCTCATTTAGAAATACAAGAATTTGAAAAGTGATATATCGCACTATACAGCACAGGAACAAGTTTCGAACGAAAGAACAGAAACAGAAAGCACTATTTCTAAACTAAATCACATGTGTGTCGCTCGCTCAATTAGGAATACAGGAAAACTGAAAAGTGATATATCGCACTTTACAGCACAGGAACAAGTTTCCAACGGAAGAACAGAAAAGCAAAGCACTACTTTATAAACTAAATCAAATGTGTGTCGCTCGCTCAAATAGGAATACAGGAAAACTGAAAAGTGATATATCGCACTTTACAGCACAAGAACAAGTTTCCAATGAAAGAACAGAAAAGCAAAGTACTACTTTGTAAAGAGAATCACGTGGGTGTCTCTCGCTCAATTTGGAATACAGGAAAACTGAAAAGTCATATATTGAACTGTTCGGCAAAGAAACAAGTTTTCATTGAAAGAACAGAAACACAAAGCACATCTTTGTAAAGTAATTCACATACGTGTCACTTTTTCAATTATTATAACAGGAAAACTGAAAAGTGATAAAACCCTAACCCTAACATTAACCCTAACCCTAACCCGCTAAACCTAACCCTAACCCTAACGCTAACCCTAACCCCCTAATTGTAACCTTAACCCTAACCATAACCCTACCCTAACCCTAACCCTAACACTAACACTAACCCCCTAACCCTAACCCTAACCGTACCCTAACCCTAACTCCTAACAGGAACAAGTTTCCAACGAAAGAACATAAACGCAAAGCACTACTTTGTAAACTAAATCACATGTGTGTTGCTCGCTCAATTAGGAATACAGGAAAACTGAAAAGTGATATATCGAAATGTACGGCAAAGAAGCAAGTTTTCATTGAAAGAACAGAAACACAAAGCACAACTTTGTAAAGTAATTCACATATGTGTCGCCTGTTCAATTAGTATAATAGAAAAACTGAAAAGTGATATAACCCTAACCCTAACCTTAACCCTAACCCGGTAACCCTAACCCTAACTGTAACACTAACCATAACCCTTAACCCTAACCGTAACCATAACTCTAACCCTAACCCTACCCTAACACTAACCCTAAACCTAACCCCGTAACCCTAACCCTAACACCAACCCTTAACTCTAACCCTAACCGTAACCATAATACTAAACCTAACCCTAACCCTAACCCTGACCCTAACTTAACCCTAAACCTAACCCTAACCCTAAACCTAACCTTAACCCTAACCCTAACTTAGTCCTAACAGGAACAAGTTTCCAAAGAAAGGACATAAAAAAAAAGCACTACTTTGTAAACTGAATCACATATGTGTCACTCGCTCAATTAGGAATACAGGAAAACAGAAAAGTGATATAACGCACTGTACAGCACAGGAACAAATTTCCAACAAAAGAACAGAAAAGCAAAGCACTACTTTGTAAAATAAATTACATGTGTGTCGCTTGCTCAATTAGGAATACAGGAAAACTGAAGAGTGTTATCTCTCACTGTATGGCACAGAAACAAGTTTCCGTCGAAAGAACAGAAACACAAAGCACTATTTTGTAAACAAAATGACATGTGTGTCGCTTGCACAATTAGGTAAACAGGAAATCTGGAAAGTGATATATCGAACCATAGAGCACACAAACAAATTTCCATCAAAAGATCAGAAAAGCTAAGCACAACTTTTAAACGGAATCACATGTGTGTTGCTCGCTCAATTAGGAATACAGGAAAACTGAAAAGTGTCATCTCTCACTATATGGCACAGAAACAAGTTTCCATCAAAAGAACAGAAACGCAAAGCACAACTTTGTAAACTAATTCACATACATGTTGCAATTTCAATTATAATAACAGAAAAACTAATAGGTGATATATCACACTGTACAGCACATAAAAAAGTTTCCAACAGAAGAACAGATACACAAAGCACTACTTTGTGAACTAAATCACATGTGTGTCGCTCGCTCAATTAGGAATGAGGGAAAACTTAATAGTGATATATCGCACTGTACAGCACAAGAACAAATTTCCAACCAAAGAACAGAAAAGCAAAGCACGACTTTTAAACGGAATCACATATGTGTCATTCGCTCAATTAGGAATACAGGAGAACTGAAAAGTGATATATTGCACTGTATAGCACAGGAACAAGTTTCCAACAAAAGAACATAAACGCAAAGTACAACTTTTTTAACTAATTCACATACGTGTTGCCTGTTCAATTATTATAACAGGAAAACTGAAAAGTGATATAACGCACTGTACAGCACAGAAACAAGTTTCCATTGAAAGAACAGAAACACAAAGCACAACATTGTAAACTAATTCACATACGTGTCGCCTGTTCAATTATTACAACAGGAAAACTGAAAAGTGATATAACCCTAACCCTAACCCTAACCCTAAGCCCGTAACCCTAACCCTAACCCTATCCCTATCCGTAGCCTTAACTTGTAACCCTAACCCTAACCCTAACCCTATCATAACCCTAACCCTTAACCGAACCCTAACTCTAACCCTAACTGGTTCTGAACATGAACAAGTTTCCAACAAAAGAACATAAACGCAAAGCACTACTTTGTAAACTAAATCACATGTGTGTCACTCGCTCAATTAGGAATACAGGAAACCTGAAAAGTGACATATCGTACTGTACATCACAGGAAGAAGTTTCCAACAAAATAACAGAAAAGCAAAGCACTACTTTTAAAGGGAATCACATGTGTGTATCTTGCTCAATTAGGAATACAGGAAAACTGAACAGTGATATATCGCATTGTATAGCACAGGAACAAGTTTCGAACGAAAGAACAGAAAAGAAAAGCACTACTTTTAAATGGAATCACATGTGTGTCACTTGCTCAATTAGGAATACAGGAAAACTGAAAAGTGTTATCTCACATTCTACGGCACAGAAACAAGTTTCCATCAAAAGAACAGAAACGCAAAGCACAACTTTTAAACTAATTCACATATGTGTCGCTTGTTCAATTATTATAACAGGAAAACTGAAAAGTGGTATAACCCTACCCTAACCCTAACTCCCTAACCCTACCCCTAACCCTAACCCTAACCCTAACCCTAACCCCGTAACCCTGACTCTAACCCTAAACATAACCTGTAAACCTAACCCTAAACCTAACCCTAACACTAACCCCCTAACACTAACCCTAACCCTAACCCCAAACTCTAACCCTAACCCTAAAACCCGTAAACCTAACCCTAAACCTAACCCTAACACTAACCCCCTAACACTAACCCTAACCCTAACCCCAAACTCTAACCCTAACCTTAACCCTAACCCTACCCTAAACCTATTCCTAACCATAACTTGTTCTAAACAGGATCCAACGAAAGAATATAAACACAAAGCACTATTTTGTAAACTAAATCACATGTGTGTCACTCGCTCAGTTAAGAATACAGGAAAACTGAAAAGTGATATATCGCACTGTACAGAACGAAGAAGAGAAAAACAAAGCACTACTTTGTAAACAGAAACAAATTTGAACAAAAGATCAGAAAAAAAGTTAAAAGCACTATTTTAAAACGGAATCACAACTTTGTGTGTCTCTCAGTTCAATTAGGAAAATAGAGGAAAACTGAAAAGTGGAAAATATATTTTAAAACGGAATACAGCACAGGAAAACTGAACAAGTTTCCGACAGGAGGAGAGAAAAGCAAAGCACTACTTTGTAAATGGAATCACATGTGATGCTCACTCAATTAGGAATATTGGAAAACTGAAAATTGATATATCGAACTCTATGTCAGAGAAACAATTTTCCAAAGAAAGAACAGAAAAGCAAAGCACTACTTTGTAAAATAATTCACATACGTGTTTCCTGTTCAATTATTATAACAGGAAAACTGAAAAGTGATATAACCCTAACCCAAACACTAACCCTAACCGCAACGCTAACCCTAACTTTTTCCTAACAGGAACAAGTTTCCAACGAAAGAACATAAACGCAAAGCACTACTTTGTAAACTAAATCACATGTGTGGCTCGCTCAATTAGGAATACTAGAAAACTGAAAAGCGATATATCGAAATGTACGGCAAAGAAACAAGTTTTCATCCAAAGAACAGAAACGCAAAGAACAACTTTGTAAACTAATTCAAATACATGTTGCCCATTCAATTATTATAACAGGAAAACTGAAAAGTGATATATTGAACTGTACAGCACAGGAACCTGCTTCCATCGAAAGAACAGAAACGAAAAGCACAACTTTGTAAACTAATTCACAGACGTGTCGCCAGTTGAATTATTATAACAGGAAAACTGAAAAGTGATATATCACACTCTACAGCACAGAAACAAGTTTCCAACAGAAGAACAGAAACGCAAAGCACTACTTTGTAAACTAAATCAAATGTGTGTCGCTCACTCTATTAGGAATACAGGGAAACTGAAAATCAATAAATCGAAATGTACGGCAAAGAAACAGGTTTTCATCAAAAGAACAGAAACACAAAGCACAACTTAGTAAACAAATTCACATTCATATCACCTGTTCAATTATTATATAGGAAAACTGAAAAGTGATATAACCCTAACCCTAAACCTAAGCCCCTATCCATAACCCTAACCCTAACACTAACCCTAACCCTAAACCTACCCTAACCCTAACCCTAACCCTAAGCCCCTAACCCTAAACCTAACCCTAACCCTAAGCCCCTAACCATAACACTAACCCTAACCCTAACCCTAACCCCTGACCCTAACCCTAACCCCAACCCTAACCCTACCCTAACCCTAACCCTACCCTAACCCTAACAGAAACACAAAGTACTACTTTGTAAACTAAATCACATTTGTGCCACTCGCTCAATTAGGAATACAGGAAACCTGAAAAGTGATATAACACACTGTACAGCACAGGAACAAGTTTCAAAAAAAAAAAAAAAGAACAGAAAAGCAAAACACTCCTTTTAAACGGAATCACATGTGTGTTGCTCGCTCAATTAGGAATACTGGAAAACTGAAAAGAGTTATCTCGCACTGTAAGGCACAGAAACAAGTTTCTATCGAAAGAACAGAAACGCAAAGCACAACTTTGTAAACTAATTGACATACATGTTGCCCGTTCAATTATTATAACAGGAAAACTGAAAAGTGATATAACCCTAACCCTAAGCCCCTAAGCCTAACCCTAACCCTAACCCTAAGCCCCTAAGCCTAACCCTAACCCTAACCCTAAGCCCCTAATACTAACCCTAACCCTAACCCTAACCATAACCATAACCATGACCCTAACCTAACATTAACTTGTTCCTAACAGGTACAAGTTTCCAACAAAAAAACATGAATGCAAAGCACTACTTTGTAAACTAAATCACATGTGTGCCACTCGCTCAATTAGGAATAGAGGAAATCTGAAAATTGATATATTGCACCATAAAGCAGAGAAACAAGTTTCCAACAATAGAACAGAAGAGCAAACCACTACTTTTAAACAGAATAACATGTGTGTCGCTCGCTCAATTTGGAATACAGGAAAACTGAAAAGGATCATCACTCACTGTACAGCACAGAAACAAGTTTCCATCGAAAGAACAGAAACGCAAAGCACAACTTTGTAAACTAATTCACATACATGTCGCCTGTTCAATTATTATAACAGGAAAACTGAAAAGTGATATAACCCTAGCCCTAACCCTGACTCTAACCCTAACCCTAAACCCCTAACCATAACCCCAAACTTAACCCTAACCCTAAACCTAACTCTAACTTGTTCCTAACAGGAACAAGTTTCCAACTAAAGAAAAGAAAAGCACAGAACTACTTTGTAAACTAAATCATATGTTTGTTACCTGCTCAATTAGGAATACAGGAAAACTGAAAAGTGATATATCGAACTGTATGGCAAAGAAACAGTTTTCTTCGAAAGAACAGAAACGCAAAGCAAAACTTTGTAAACTAATTCACATACGTGTCGCCCGTTCAATTATTATTAATAGGAAAACTGAAAAGTGATATATCGAACTGTTCAGTACAGGAACAAGTTTCCATCAAAGAACAGAAAAGCAAAGCACAACTTTGTAAACTAATTCACATACTTGTCGCCCATTCAATTATTATAACAGGAAAACTGAAAAGTGATATATCACACTGTACAGCACAGAAACAAATTTTCAACAGAAGAACAGAAACGCAAAACACTACTTTGTAAACTCAATCACATGTGTGACTCTCGCTCAATTAGGAATAGAGGAAAACTGGAAAGTGAAATATCGAAATGTAAGGGAAAGGAACAAGTTTTCATCGAAAGAACAGAAACGCAAAGCACAACTTTGTAAACTAACTCACATTCGTGTTGCCTGTTCAATTATTATAACAAGATAACTGAAAAGTGGTATAACCCTAACACTAACCCTAAGCCCCTAACCCTAACCCTAACCCTAACCTAACCCTAACCCTAACCCTAACCCTAACCCTAACCCTAACCCTAACCCTAACCCTAACCTAACCCAAACCCTACCTAACCCTAACCCTAACCCTAACCCTAACCCTAATCCTAATGCTAACCCTAACCCTAACACTAACTTGTTCCTATCAGGAATAAGTATCCAAGGAAAGAACATAAATGCAAAGCACTACTTTGTAAACTAAATCACATGTGTATTGCTCGCTCAATTAGGAATACAGGAAAACTGAAAAGCGATATATCGAAATGTATGGCAAACAAACGTTTTCATCGATAGAAAAGAAACACAAAGCACAACTTTGTAAACTAATTCACATTCGTGTCGCCTGTTCAATTTTTATAACAGGAAAACTGAAAAGTGATATAACCCTAACCCTAACCCTGAGCCCCTAAACCTAACCCTAACCCTAAACCCAAACCTAACCCTAACCCCTAACCCTAACCCTAACCCTAACCCTAACCCAAATCCGAACCCTACCCTACCCCTAACCCTAAACCTAACCCTATCCCTAACCCTAAATTGTTCCTAACAGGAACAAGTTTCCACGAAAGAACACAAAAGCAAAGCTCTACTTTGTAAACTAAATCACATGTGTGCCACTCGCTCAATTAGGAATACAGGAAAACTGAAAAGTGATATAACGCACTATACAGCACAGGAACAAGTTTCGAACATAAGAACAGAAAAGCAAAGCACTACTTTTAAACGGAATCACATGTGTGTCGCTCACTCAATTAGGAATCCAGGAAAACGGAAAAGTGTTATCTCGCACTGTACAGCCCAGAAACAATTTTCCATCGAAAGAACAGAAACGCAAAGCACAACTTTGTCAACTAATTCACATATGTGTCGCCCGTTCAATTATTATAACAGGAAAACTGAAAAATGATATATAAAACTGTACAGCACAGGAACAAGTTTCCATCGAAGAACATAAACGTAAAGCACAACATTGTCAACTAATTCACATACGTGTCGCCTGTTCAATTTTTATAACAGGAAAACTGAAGAGTGATATAACCCTAACCCTAACCCTTAACCCTTACCCTAACCCCCTAACCCTAACTCTAACCGTAACACTAACCCCTAACCCTAACCCTAAACCTAACCCTAACCCTAACCCTAACCCTAACATGTTCCTAACAGGAACTTGTTCCTAACAGGAACAACTTTCCAACAAAAGAACATAAACGCAAAGCACTACTTTCTAAACTAAATCACAAGTGTTTCATTCGATCAATTAAGAATACAGCACAGTAACAAGTTTCGAACAAAAGAGCAGAAAAGTAAAGCACTACTTTTCAACGGAATCATATGTGTCTCGCTCGCTCAATTAGGAATACAGGAAAACTGAAAAGTGATATATCGAACTGTATGGGAAAAAAACAAGTTATCATCGAAAGAACAGAAACGCAAAGCACGACTTTGTAAACTAATTCACATATGTGTCGCCTGTTCAATTATTATAACAGGAAAACTGAAAAATGATATAACCTTAAACCTAACACTAACCCTAACACCAACCCCCTAACCCTAACCGTAACCCTAACCCTAACTTGTTCCTAACAGGAAATAGTTTCCAACGAAAGAACCTAAATGCAAAGCACTACTTTGTAAACTAAATCACATGTTTGTCGGATGCTCAATTAGGAATACAGGAAAACTGAAAAGTGATATATCGAACTGTAAGGCAAAGAAACAAGATTTCATCGAATGAACAGAAACGCAAAGCACAACTTTATAAACTAATTCACATACATGTCGCCTGTTCAATAATTA
>JAEOAE010000474.1:0-15873 GCA_036365155.1 Meriones psammophilus
GCAAATCAGTGCTTCGTTTCAGTTACGTGTGCTGTCCTTCTGGGTTCTGTGAGAGGGCAGTTGTGATAATCCCGGAGAGCCTTGGCCGCCAGAGGCTGGGTCTCTTCTTAGCCTGGGGCTTGGTGCAGAGAGCCCGCTGGGATGGGCCGTGGCCAGAGGCCTGGGGAGGAGAGTGCGCGGCAGAGGGCCCCGCGAGTCGGGCACCTCCGGCTGGCCTGGGCTCTCCTGGCCTGGAGTGAAGAAGGTGACATCTTGGTTTGTGACGTGCTTGCAGCTTCAGCCTATCTGCTCCGGATCACGGGCTGTGATGGCTTGCAGCCTGGCTCCTGGTCTGCCTCCTCCATCTGCCGCTGTGTGAGTCTCATTCTGGCTGTGGGTCTCAGTCCGTCCTCGTGCCCACGTTCCTTCTTATAGGCTCCTTGGGCTGTGGCGGCTTCAAAGGCCTCCTTGGCAGGAGATTCCTTGGAAGAGCAGGTTGTTCGGTTGCATCAGCTGCATGGGCTGCAATGGCCTCCGTGGCAGCGTGAACATCCCGTGCCCACAGTCTTGAAAGGAGGAGCCCTTCTGGCCATTCCTGCTGGAGAAGCGGGCCTCCTGGGACCTGCGTGAACCCAGGCGTCTTGGAATCCACCTGACAGGCGCCAGCTGCACTTCTTGGTCAGTCTGGCCCCAAGAGGGCTCCGGGACCCCCAGGGGTACTTGGGCGTGGTCAGAAGTTAGGGGCAAGCCCCCAAGAGCAGCCAGCGGCCATCTCCTAGGACCCGCGGAGGCGTCTATCACCACCTTGGATCTTCTTGGCTGCTGGCTCCAGGCACCACCTGGCGTCGCTTGCCTCTGGCCTCTGTGTGCTTCGCTCCCTGCTGGGGCCTGGCCTGCTGCTCAGCTGCAAGGCCTCTGCCACGCTGTCCTGGGCTCCTCTGGACGTGGATGGCAGGTCTCCTCTGCGGAGATGTTCTTTGTACTCTGCCTTCGCTCAGCACAGGCAGAGTCAGGGAAGAGTAGGTCCCAGCTCAGACCTGGGACCCAGCGGGAACTCTCCACCATTTGCCCACCAAGTCCCTGGCGAAGGGCACCTAGCAGCTGCTGTTTCCTCAAGATCTTGATGGTCTGCCTGAAGCCTATCTCGCAGAGGTTTCAGACGGAGGCTGGAGCGCGAGCGCGGAAGTTTCTTCAGGGCCTTATGTAGAGGCTTAAGTGGCTCTGTCTCTGTGAACAGGCAATCCACAGCTTCTGCGGGGCTGCCTGGAAGGCCAGCCTCCATGTCCACGGCCCGAGGACAGGACTGGGCCCCACCGGGCCAGACAGTGCGTCGGTTCTTTTCCTCTTCCTCTAGTGGTGGCTACCTGTGTCTCTTCAGCAGATTCTGGGCTGAGCTGCTGGAGTCTTCCAGCCTGCTGCCTCTCTTTGCCTCACTGTGGAGAGTATCCCTACCTAGATATATACAGGGCTGGACCACGCCTTAGGCTCAAATCTGCCCAGTCAGCGGCGAGGAGCTGCTGGTTCTGGGCCCGCCCCTTCTCTGACTTCGCACCTGGGCCGCCGGTCCACGCTCAGGAAACCTGTTTTTCCTGGCTGCCAAGTCACTCTGGCAGATCCCGAGGATCTGGCCCTGCCTTGCTTCAGGCGAGCTCTGGCAAATGGGGCTTCCCTCAAGGTCTTTGTTGGGGCTCTGAGGATAGCCTGCTCCCCTCTATGAGACGCCAACTTCAGGAGCCTGCAGGGCTACATGCTCTTACAAAAGCAGAGGAAGTCAAATCAATCAAGTCAATCAATCAATCAATCAATAAGTAAATAAATAAATCGCCTTGAGAATCTGCTCTGGGCTGCAATTTACATAAAGTGCATGGAGGTGGGGGAGACGTTCCTTTCACCCCAGCAAGTTGAACAATATATCGGGAAAGTGGATTTCTGCTTTCAGGCTTGGATATACTTTATCTTGCCGCCTGCCATACATGTGTGGCCTGGGCCCTTCTTTTCACCAACTAGGGCGTTCACACAGGTGTTCCACACTGGTGCAGATCCCAAGCCGGCCCACAGCTTTCCATTTCTCTTCTGATCCAGGGCGTAGGGTCTTAGCATCTGGAGTTGCCAGGATCCCTTTGCTCTAACGGTTTATTTCCACTGCCTCTCTCTGTCTCTCTCTCTGTCTCTCTCTCTGTTTGTCTCAAGCACACACACAGACTCACACACACCTTGCGCACTTTACGCACACACACACACACACACACACACACACACACACCCTTACACACATGCACACTCACACAGGGCTATCAACTCTCTATGGCTATGCATATGAGTGACTCTCTTTCAATCATATGTATATACACACAAAATGTTTATTCGTGAACATCTATGTATACAAATGTTCGTATACATATAATAGACACATTATTCATTAGTGCTGGAAGCTAACACACCTGGCCTTATCCTAAGTAATAGTTCTCCCTCGGAACATTAGTGTACCTTAGCGTGGCCAAAAGCCCTAAGTCGTGAAAACTAACTTCTGGAAAGAAGATCTGTCAAGCACTGGAAGTATGACAATGGGAAGTGAGGTCCATCAGTGCTTCCACACAGTCTCAGAAGAGGGGTGAGAGCCAGAAATCCATCCTTTACTTCCAAATCACAAGGTGTGCATCAGTGGGTGGGGCGTGTCTGGCAGTGATCCGTTGGGAGGTGGCGTAGGTGTGAGTTGAGGTGTGGGTACTGAGTCTTCTTCCTGAAGCCTAGACCTTGGGCCTTGGCCCAGAGTAGTTGGGTAGTGGATGTCTGGGGCGATCCACTATGGAGGGGCCAGTGCTTCCTCTCTGGGAGATGGCTGCAGCCTAGGCTCCCATGGTGGGTGGAACCGCCCAAAGTGTGGAGAGATCAGGCCGAGAGGCCTCCAGAGGAAGTGTCCCCAGAGCTCAGCGGGGATCCCAGGTGCAAGCTCTGGAAAGCTTGCCCGGGTTTCCGTGAGGGAAGCGTGGAGTGTGTCCATTGCCGGGCGTCCCCAAGACATGCCTGAGCAGAGAGTGTCCTTCTGGGGTTCACCTGTGAGAGCGGTTGTGATAATCCGCGGAGGCCTTGGCCATGGGGCCGGGTCTCTTCTTAGCCTGGGGCTTGGTGCAGAGAGCCGCGGGGATGGGCCGTGGCCAGGAGGCCTGGGAGGAGGTGCGGCCGGGCCCCGGCGCGCCGAAGTCCGGGCACCTCCGGCTGGCCTGGGCTCCTGGCCTGGGTGAAGGTGACCATCTTGGTTTGTCGTACTTGCAGCTCAGCCTGTCTGCTCCGTGTCGCGGGCTGTGATGGCGGCAGCCTCAGCTCCTGGTCTGCCTCCATCTGCCGCTGTGCCGTGGTCTCATTCTGGCTGTGGGTCTCAGTCTCGTCCTAAGTACCCGTTCCTTCTTAGGCTCCTTGGGCTGTGGCTGACCAAAGGCCTCCTTGGCTTGGGAGATTCCTTGGAGCAGGTTGTTCGGTTGCATCAGCTGCATGGGCTGTAATGGCCTCCGTGGCTTGGCAGTGAACATCCCGCGTGCCCACGGAGTCTTGGGAAAGGAAGGCCCTTCTGGCCATTCCTGCTGGAGGCAGGCCTCCTGGGACCTCGTGAACCAGCGTCTTGGAATCCACCTGACAGGCGCCAGCTGCTTGTAGTCAGTCTGGCCCAGAGGCTCCAGGACCCCAGGGAGTGGCGGGCGTAGTCCAGAAGTTGAGGCAAGCCCCCAAGAGCGGCGCGGCCATCCTCCTGGGACCGCGGAGGCGTCCTGTCTACCTTGGATCTTCTTGGCTGCTGGCTCCAGGCTTTCCTGCAAGTAAGCACCCTCTGGCCTCTGGCATGTGCCGCTCCCTGCTGGGGCAGCCTGCTGCTCAACACAAAGCCTCTGCCCTTGTCCTAGGCTCCTCTGGCCCGTGGATGTAGGTCTCCTCTGCGAGGAGATATTCTTCCTTGCTCTGCCTTCTCGCTCAGCACCAAGGCAGAGTCAGGGAGTGGGTCCCGCTCAGACCTGGGACCCAGCGGGGAACCTCTCCATTTGTACAAGTCCCTGGCGAAGGGCTTTAGCAGCTGCTGTTTCCTCAAGATCTTGATGGTCTGCCTGAAGCCTATCTCTCTGCCAGAGGTTCAGACAGGCTGGGCGGAGAGGCGAGTTTCTTCAGGGCCTTGTAGGCTTGCTAGCTCTGTCTCCGTGAACAGGCGATCACACAACTTCTGGGGCTGCCTGGGAAGAGCCAGCCTCCATGTCCCATGACCGAGAGCGGGACTGGCCCCACAGGCGAACGATGCGTCGGACTGCTCTTTTCCTCTTCCTCTGGTGTTGGCTACCTGTGTCTCTTGGCAGATTCTGGGCTAGGCCTGCTTAGGAGTCTTCAGCCTGCTGCCTCTCTTTGCCTCACTGTGGAGGCGCATCCTACCTAGATATATATACAGGGGCTGGACCACGCAGCGGGCTCAAATCTGCCCAGTCGCGGCGAGGCTGCTGGTTCTAGACCCGCCCTTCTGACTTCTGCTTGCCTGGGCCGCGCCCGTCCACGCTCAGGAAACCTGTTTCTGGCCTTAGAGCCTCTGTAGCCGAATCGGGGTTCCACAGCCCTGCCTTGCTTCCAGGCGAGCTCTGGCAAATGGGGGCTTCCTCAAGGTCTTTGTTAGAATATAAGGATAGCCTGCTCCCTCTGTAGGGCATACAGCCAGAACCTACCAGAACTGCACATGCTCACACAAAAAGCAGAGGGGAAGTCAAATCAATCAAGATTCAAATCAATCAATCAATCAATCAATAAGTAAATAAATAAATAAGCTGAGAATCTGCTCTGGGCTCCAATTTAGCAAAGTGCATGGAGGGTGGGGAGACACATTCCTTTCACCCCAGCAAGTTGAGCCTGTCGAGAAGTGGATTTCTGCTCGAACCTGGATATACTGTCTTACCGCCTGCCATACCGCCTTGGCGGCCTAGGCCCTTCTTTTCACCAACTAAGTTTTCACAGGTGTTCACACTGATGCAGATCCCAAAGCCCGACCCACAGCTTTCATTTCTCTTCTGATCAGGGCAATGGGGTCTTAGCTTTCTGGGTTGCCAAAAGGATCCCTTTTGCTCTGGTTTGTTTCCCACTGCACTCTGTCTCTCTCTCTGTCTCTCTCTCTCTGTTTGTCTCAAACACACACACAGACTCACACACACCCACATGCATGCCCTTTGCGCACACACACACACACACACACACACACCCTTGCTGTGCACTCACACAGAGCTATCAACTCTCTATGGCTCATTCATATGAGCTCTCTTTCCAATCATATGTATATACAAATGTTTATTATTGAACATCTATGTATACAAAGGAGAGAAATAAGACACAATATTCATTAGTGCTGAAATACCACCTGACACTTATCTAAAGTAGTTCTCCTGGACGTGGTGTACCTTAGGCGTGAAAGCGAAGCCCTAAAGCGTGGAAAACTAACTCTGGAAAGAGAGAAGATCTGTCCAAGCACTGGGAGAAGTCGCAATGGGAAGTGAGGTCAATGATTGCTTCACACAGTCCTCCAGAAGAGGGTGAGAATTCAGAAATCCATCCTTCCCTTCCAAATCACAAGGTGTGCATCAGTGGGTAGGCGTGTCTGGCAGTGAGTCCGTTGGGAGGTGAAGGCGTGGAATGTGAGTTAGTGTGGTGCTAGTCTTTCTTCCTGAAAGCCTAGACCTTGAGCCTTGGCCAGTCGTTGGGTAATTGGATGTCTGGAGGCCGACATCCACTATGGAGAGACAGTGCTTCCTCTGGGAAGATGGCTGCAGCCTAGGCTCAGGGTGGGTGGAACCCGCCCAAAGGGTGTGGGATCAGGCGAGAGGCCTCCAGAGAATGTCCCAGAACTCAAGCGGGATCCCAGGTGCAAGCTCTGGAAAGCTTGGGTTTTCGTGAGGAGGCGTGGGTGTGTCCATTGCCGGGCGTCCCCAGGACATGCCTGGGCAGAGTGGCCTTCTGGGTTCACCTGGCAGAGAGCCGGTTGTGATAATCGGAGAGCCTTGGCCTGCCAGGCGGTCTCTTCCAGCCTGGGGCTTGGTGCGAAGCCCGCGGGATGGGCCGTGGCCCAGAGGCCTGGGGGGAGGAGGTGGCGGCGGAGGGGGCCCGGCGCGAGTCGGGCACCTCGGCTGGCCTGGGCTCTCTAGCCTGGGTGAAGAAGGTGACCATCTTGGTTGTCGGCGTGCTTGCAGCTTGCCCAGCCTGTCTGCTCCGGATCACGGGCTGTGATAGCTTGCAGCCTCAGCTCCTAGTCTGCCTCCTCCATCTGCGCTGGCATGAGTCTCCATTCTGGCTGGGTCTCAGTCTACGTCCCCTCGTGCCCGTTCAGCTTCTTAGGCTCAGCCAGGCTGTGGCGGCTTCAAAGGCCTCCCTTGGCTTGGGGAGATTCCTTGACAGGTTGTTGGTTACATCAGCTGCATAGGCTGTGGCCTCACTGGCAGCAGTGAACATCACGTGCCTGAGATCTTGGGAAAGGAGGAGCCCTTCTGGCCATTCCTGCTGCTGGAGAGCAGGCCTCCTGGGACCTGCGTAGACAGGCGTCTTGGAATCCCACCCTGACAGGCGCCAGCTGCACTTCTTAGTCATTCAGCCCAGAGGTTCCGGGACCCCAGAGGGTAGCCGTGGTCAGGGGGTGGGGCAAGCCCCCAGGAGAGCGGCGCGGCCATCCTCCTGAGACCAGCGAGGAGGCGTCTGTCTACTGCCGGATCTTCTTGGCTGCTGGCTCAGGCTTTCACTGCAGCGCGTCCGCGCCTCTGGCCTCTGGCATGTGCCCGCTCCCTGCTGAGGCCCTGGCCTGCCTGCTGCTCAGCTACCGAGCCTCACCTGCCCAGCTGTCCTGGGCTCCTCTGGGCGTGGGTCTTGGGTCTCCCTCACCCGCGGATGTTCTTCCTTGCTCTGCCTTCTCGCTCAGCACCAAGGCAGAGTCAGGGGAGTGGGTCCCGCTCAGACCTGGGACCCAGCGAGAACTCTCCACCGACTTTGGCCCGCCAAGTCCCTGGCGAGAGAGCACTAGCAGCTGCTGTTTCCTCAAGATCTTGATGGTCTGCCTGAAGCCTATCTCTGCCAGGCGTTCAGACAGGCTGGGCACAGGGAGGCGGTTTCTTCAGGGCCTTAGCAGAGCTTGCGTGGCTCTGTCTCCGTGAACAGGCGATCACACAGCTTCTGCAGGGCTGCCTGGAAGGAAGCCAGCCTCCATGTCACGGCCGAGGACAGGACTGGGCCCCACAGCGGGCAGACAGTCGTGGGGACTGCTCTTTTCCTCTTCCTCTGGTGGTGGCTACCTGTGTCTCTTCCAGCAGATTCTCCAGGCAGGAGCTGTTAGGAGTCTTCCAGCCTGCTGCCTCATCTTTGCCTCACTGTGGGCGCATCCTACCCTAGATATATACAGGGGCTGGACCACATGGGCTCAAATCTGCCCAGTCAGCGGCGAGGCTGTGGTTCTAGGCCCTCCATCTGACTTCTGCTTGCCTGGGCCACGCCCGTCCACGCTCAAGAAACCTGTTTTCTGGCGCCAGAGCCACTCTGGCGAATCGAGGATCCACAGCCCTGCCTTGCTTCCAGCTGAGCTCCTGGCAAATGAGAGCTTCCTCAAGGTCTTTGTTAGAGGCTCGGGATAGCTGCTCCCCTCTGTAGGGCCCTTAACTTCAGGGAGCCTGCAGAAGCTGCACATGCTCACACAAAAGCAGAGAGTCAAATCAATCAAGTCAATCAATCAATCAATCAATCAATAGAAGTAAATAAATAAATATTTGAGAATCTCCTCTATGGGCTCCAATTTACTTAAAGTGCATGGAGGGTGGGGAGACATTCCTTTCACCCCAGCAAGTTGAGCCTGTCGGGGAAAGTGGATTTCTGCTCGAGCCTGGATATCCTGTCTTACTGCGCCTGCCATACCATATGTGGCCTGGGCCCCTTCTTTTCACCAACTAAGCGTTCACAGGTGTTCACACTGGTGCGAATCCCAAAAAGCCCATTACAGCTTTCCATTTCTCTTCTGTTCGAGGCAATGGGGTCTTAGCTTTCTGGGTTGCCAAGGATCCCTTTTGCTCTGGTTTATTTCCCACTGCACTCTCTCTGTCTCTCTCTGTCTCTCTCTCTGTTTGTCTCAAACACACACACACTCACACACACACGCCGCGCCTTTGCGCTTTTTACACACACACACACACACCCTTGCACACATGCACACTCACACAGAGGCTATCAACTCTCTATGGCTATGCATATGAGTGACTCTCTTTCCAATCATATGTATATACACTGAAATGTTTGACCGTGAACATCTATGTATACAAGGAGAGGAAATAGACACAATATTCGTAGTGCTGAAGCTAACACACTGACACTTATCTAAGTAGTTCTCCCTCAGGCGATGGTGTACCTTAGCGTGGCCCGAAGCCCTAAAGTGTGGAAAACTAACTCTGGAAAGAAGATCTGTCCAAGCACTGGAGAAATGGCAATGGGAAGTGAGGTCAATGATTCTTCCACACAGTCCTCAGAAGGGGTGAGAATTCCAGAAATCCATCCTTCCCTTCAAATCACAGGGGTGTGCATCGGTGGGTGGGGCGTGTCTAACAGTGAGTCGTTGGGAGAGTGAAAGGCGTAAGGTGTGATTTGAGGTGTGGGTGCTAGTCTTTCTTCCGCAGAAGCCTAGACCTTGAGCCTTGGCCAAGTCGTTGGGTAGTGGATGTCTGGTGAGCGATGGAGGCAGGAGTGCTTCCTCTGGGAAGATGGCTGCAGCCTAGGCTCCACGGGTGGGTGGAACCCGCCCAAAGGAGTGAGATCAGGCGAGAGGCCTCAGAGAGTGTCCCAGAGCTCAGCGGGATCCCAGGTGCAAGCTCTGGAAAGCTTGGGTTTCGTGAAGGCGTGGGTGTGTCCATTGCCGGGCGTCCCAGACATGCCCTGAGCAGAGAGTGTCCTTCTGGGGTTCACCCTGAGAGAGCAGTTGTGATAATCCCGGAGAGCCTTGGCCATGGGGCGGGTCTCTTCTTAGCCTGGGGCTTGGTGCAGGGGAAAGCCGCCGGATGGGCCGTGGCCAGAGGCCTGGGAGGAGAGTGCGGCCGGGCCCCAGCGCCGAGGTCCGGGCACCTCCCGGCTGGCCTGGAGCTCCTGGCCTGGGTGAAAAGGTGACCATCTTGGTTTGTGTGCTTGCAGCTTCTTGGCCTCTGCTCGGATCACGGGCTGTGATGGCTTACAGCCTCAGCTCCTGGTGCCTCCTCCATCTGCGCTGTGCCTTGGTCTCATTCTGGCTGTGGGTCTCAGTCTGCGTCCCCCTCGTGCCGTTCCGCTTCTTAGGCTCTCCTTGGGCTGTAAGCAGCCAAAGAGCCTCCTTGGCTTGGGGAAATTCCTTGGAAACAGGTTGTTCGGTTGCATCAGCTGTAGGCTGCAATAGCCTCCGTGGCTTGGCCCAGTGAACATCACGTGTGAGGGATGTGGGGGCATGTGACATTCCTGGCAACAGGGCAGACCTCTCCTGGACCTAGTAGACAAGCGTCTTGGAATCCCACACCTGACAGGCGCCAGCTACACTTCTTAGTCAGTCTGGCCCAAGGAGCTCCCGGGACCCCCAGGGGTGTGAGCGTGGTCAGAAGTTGAGGCAAGCCCCCAAAACCCGTGTGACCATCCTCCTGGGACCCGCGGAGGCGTCCTGTCTGCTGCCGGATCTTCTTGGCTGCTGGCTCCAGGCTTTCACTGCAAGCGTCAGCTTGCCTCGGCCTCTGTGTGCTTGCTCCTGCTGGGGCCTGGCCTGCTGCTCAGCTGCAAGGCCTCTGCCGCTGTCCTGGGCTCCTCTGGACGTGGATGGCAGGTCTCCTCTGCGGAGATGTTCTTCCTTGCTCTGCCTTCGCTCAGCACCAAAGGCAGGAGTCCCAGGGAAGTGGGTCCAGCTCAGACCTGGGACCCAGCGAGGGCCCTCTCCACCATTTGGCCACAAGTCCCTGGCCCGAGAGGCACTAGCAGCTACTGTTTCCTCAGATCTTGATGGTCTGCCTGAAGCCTATCTCTACCCAGAAATTTCAGACAGGCTGGAGCACGAGGAAGTGAGTTTCTTCAGGGCCTTGCTGTGGGGCTTGCAGTGGCTCTGTCTCTGTGAGACGAGCAATCACACAGCTTCTGCAGGGGCTTTGCCTGGGAAGGCCAGCCTCCACATGTCCCAACTTGACCGAAGAGGACAGGACTGGGCCCCACGAGGCAGACGATGCTGTCGGACTGCTCTTTCCTCTTCCTCTGGTGGTGGCTACCTGTGTCTCTTCCTGGCAGATTCTGGGCTGGGCTGCTGGGAGTCTTCCAGCCTGCTGCCTCTCTTTGCCTCACTGTGGAGAGCATCCCTACCCTAGATATATATATATACAGGGCTGGACCACGCCTTGGGCTCAAATCTGCCAGTCAGCGGGCGGGCTGCTGGTTCTGGGCCCTTATCGACTTCTGCTTGCACAGGCCCGCCGGTCCACGCTCCAGGAAACCTGTTTTCTGGCCTTAGGCCCCCTCTGGCAGTCCCGGGGATCCACAGCCCTGCCTTGCTTCCAGGCTCTGGCAAATGAGAGGCTTCCTCAAGGTGCTGTTGGGGCTCTGAGGATAGCACCTCCCCTCTGTAGGGCCTTAGCCAAGGGAGCCTGCCAGAGGCTGCATACTCACACAAAAGCAGGGGGAAGTCAAATCAATCAAGTCAATCCAGTAATCAATCAATAAGTAAATAAATAAATCATGAGAATCTGCTCCTGGGCTGCAATTTACTTAAAGTGCATGGAGGGTGGGGGAGACACATTCCTTTCACCCCAGCAAGTTGAGCCTGTCGGGAAAGTGGATTTCTGCTAGACCTGGATATACTGTCTTGCCACGCCTGCCATACCGCCTTAATGACCTGGGCCCTTCTTTTTTTTTCACCAACTAGGCGTTCACAGGTGTTCACACTGGTGCAGATCCCAAAAGCCCGGCCCCTGGCACCAATTTCTCTTCTGATCCAGGGCAATGGGGTCTTAGCTTTCTGGGTTGCCAAGGATCCCTTTTGTAGTTTATTTCCCTGCACTCTCTCTGTCTCTCTCTCTGTCTCTCTCTGTTTGTCTCAAACACACACACAGACTCACACACCTTACATACTTTGCGCACACACACACACACACACACACACACACACCCTTTTTGTGCACACTCACACAGAGCTATCAACTCTCTATGGCTATGCATATGGTGACTCTCTTTCAATCATATATACACACAAATGTTTATTAGTGAACATCTATGTATACAAATATTCATTATACATATAATGAACACATTATTCATTAGTGCTGAAGCTAACACACCTGGCTTACTTATCCTAAGTAAGTTTCTCCTCAGGCAGTGGTGTACCTTGGCGTGGCGAAGCCCTAAGTAAGTGACTAACTCTGGAAAGAAGATCTGTCCAAGCACTGGGTCGCAATGGGAGTGAGGTCAATGATTGCTTCCACACAGTCCTCAGAAGAGGGGTGAGAATTCAGGAAATCCATCGCTTCCTTCCAATCCTGAGGTGTGCATCAGTGGGTGGCGTGTCTGGCAGTGAGTCCGTTGGGAGGTGAGGCGTAGGTGTGAAGTTAGTGTGGAGTGTGGTCTTTCTTCCTGAAGCCTAGACCTTGAGCCTTGGCAAGTGGGTGGAGTAGTGGATGTCTGGAGGCGACATCCCACTATGGAGAGCAGTGCTTCCTCTGGGAAGATGGCTGCAGCCTGAAACTCCCGCAATTGGGTGGAACCGCCCAAAGGGTGTGTCAGAGATCAGGCGAGAGGCCTCAGAGGAGTGTCCCCAGAGCTCAGCGGGATCCAGGTGCAAGCTCTGGAAGCTTGGAGGTTTCTCCGTGAGGGCGTGGGTGTGTCCATTGCAGGCGTCCCAGACATGCCTGAGCAGAGAGTGTCCTTCTGGGGTTCACCTGTAGAGGCCGGTTGTGATAATCCCGGAGAGCACTTCGGCCCAGCCATGAGGCGGGTCTCTTCTTAGCCTGGGCTTGGTGCAGGAAACCGCGGGATGGGCGTGGCCAGAGGCCTGGGGAGAAGTGCGCCGGAGGGCCGCGCGAGGTCGGGCACCTCCGGCAGCTAGGCTCCTGGCCTGGGTGAGGTGACCATCTTGGTTTTGTCCGGCGTGCTTGCCCAGCTTCTTGGCCCTGTCTGCTCCATTATGCGGGCTGTGATGGCTTGCAGCCTCAGCTCCTGGTCTGCCTCCTCCATCTGCGCTGTGCCTTGGTCTCATTCTGGCTGTAGGTCTCAGTCTCGTCCCTGCGTGCCCGTTCCACTTCTTGGGCTCCTTAGGCTGTGGCGGCTTCAAAACCTCCTTGGCAGGAGATTCCTTGGAAACAGGTTGTTCGGTTGCATCAGCTGCATAGGCTGCAATAGCCTCCGTGGCAGCAGTAGACATCACGTGCCCGAGGTCTTGGGAGAAAGGAGGAGCCCTTCTGGCCATTCCTGCTGGAGAAGCGGGCCTCTGGGACCTGCGTGAACAGGCGTCTTGGAATCCACCCTGACGAAGCCAGCTGCATAGTCAGTCTGGCCCCAAGAGGGCTCGGGACCCCAGGGGTAGCGGCGTGGTCAGGGTGGGGCAAGCCCCAAAAGAGCAGCGCGGCCATCCTCCTAGGACCAGCGGAGGGGCGTCCTGTCTGCACCTTGGATCTTCTTGGCTGCTGGCTCCAGGCTTTCACTGCAAGCGTCGCTTGCCTCTGGCCTCTGGCATGTGTGCCGCTCCCTGCTGGGGCCTGGCCTGCTACGCTGCTCAGCTGCAGGCCTCTGCCCGCTGTCTAGGCTCCTCTGGGCGTGGATGCTTGGTCTCCTCTGCAGGAGATGTTCTTCCTTGCTCTGCCTTCTCGCTCAGCACCAAGGCAGAGTCAGGGAGGAAGTGGGTCAGCTCAGACCTGGGACCCAGCGGGAACTCTCCCACCATTTAGCCACCAAGTCCTGGCGAAAGGCACTAGCAGCTGCTGTTTCCTCAAGATCTTAGTGGTCTGCCTGAGCCTATCTCTGCAGAGGTTCAGACAGGCTGAGCACAGGCCCACGAGGATTTCTTCAGGGCCTTATGGAAGCTTGCGTGGCTCTGTCTCTGTGAACGGGCAATCACAGCTTCTGCAGGGCTGCCTGGGGAAAACCAGCCTCCATGTCCACACGAGGACGGACCAGGCCCCACCCAGACAGATGATGCGTCGGACTGCTCTTTTCCTCTTCCTCTGGTGGTGGCTACCTGTGTCTCTTCAGCAGATTCTGGAGCTGGGCTGCTAGGAGTCTTCAGCCTGCTGCCTCTCTTTGCCTCACCACTGTGGAGGCGCATCCCTACCTAGATATATACAGGGGCTGGACCATGTAGGCTCAAATCTGCCCAGTCAGCGGCGGAGGCTGCTGGTTCTGAACCCGCCCCTTCTGACTTCTGCTTGCCTGGGCCACGCCCGATCCACGCTCAGAAACCTGTTTTCTGGCGCCAGAGCCTCTGGCGAATCCCGGGGATCCACAGCCCTGCCTTGCTTCCAGCGAGCTCTGGCAAATGGGAGCTTCCTCAAAGGTCTTTGTTGGGGCTCTGGGGATAGCCTGCTCCCCTCTGAGACATAACTTCAGGAGCCTGCCAGAGACTGCACATGCTCACACAAAAGCAGAGGGAAGTCAAATCAATCAAGTCAATCAATCCAATCAGTAATAAGTAAATAAATAATCATGAGAAATCTGCTCTGGGCTGCAATTTCATAAAAGTGCATGGAGGGTGGGGAGACATTCCTTTCACCCCAACCAAGTTGACCTGTCCGGGGAAAGTGGATTTCTGCTCAGACCTGGATATACTGTCTTGCGCCTGCCATACCGCCTTGACGGCCTGGGCCTTCTTTTCACCAACTAGGCGTTCACAGGTGTTCACACTATTACTGCAGATCCCAAAGCAGCCCACAACACCATTTCTCTTCTGATCCAGGCAATGAGGTCTTAGCTTTCTGGGTTGCCAAAGATCCCTTTTTGCTCCTGGTTTATTTCCCTGCACTCTCTCTGTCTCTCTCTCTGTCTCTCTCTCTGTTTGTCTCAAACACACACACAGACTCACACACACCTTGCATACCTTCACCTTTTACACACACACACACACACACACACACACACACACACACCCTTGCACACACATACACTCACACAGAGGCTATCAACTCTCTATGGCTATGCATATGAGTGACTCTCTTTCAATCATATGTATATACACACAAATGTTTATTCGTGAACATCTATGTATACAAATGTTCATTATACATATAATGATTACATTATTCATTAGTGCTGAAGCTAACACACCTGACACTTATCTCATTAGTTCTCCCTCGGGTGATGGTGTACATAGTGGCGAAGCCCTAAGTAAAATGGAAAACTAACTCTGGAAAGAAGATCTGTCAAGCACTGGAGAAATGTAATGAGTAGAGTCAATGATTGCTTCCACACAGTCCTGCCTCAGAAGAGGGTGAGAATTCAGAAATCCATCCTTCCTTCCCAAATCACGAGTGTGCATCAGTGGGTGGTGTCTGGCAGTGAGATCCGTTGGGAGGTGAAGGCGTAGAGTGTGAGTTGGTGTGGGTGCTCCGTCTTTCTTCCTGACCTAGACCTTGAGCCTTGGCCAGAGTGGTTGGGTAGTGGATGTCTGGAGGCTTGACATCACTATGGAGGGAACAGTGCTTCCTCTGGGAAGATAGCTGCAACCCTAGGCTCCAGTTAGTGGAACCCTTAAGGTGTAGAGATGGGCCGAGAGGCCTCAGAGAGTGTCTAGGCTCAAGCGGATCCCAGGTGCAAGCTCTGGAAAGCTTGGGTTTTCCGTGAGGAAGCGTGGGTGTGTCCATTGCAGGCGTCCCAAGACATGCCTGAGCAAGGAAGTGTCCTTCTGGGGACACCTGTGAGAGAACCGGTTGTGATAATCCCGGAGAGCCTTGGCCCATGAGGCGGGTCTCTTCTTGGCACAGGGCTTGGTGCAGAGGGAGGCCCTTCGGGATGGGCGTGGCAGAGGCCTGGGGAGAGGTGCGCCGGAGGGCCCCGCGGGGGTCGGGCACCTCCGGCTGGCCTGGGCTCTGGCAGGTAGAAAGGTGACCATCTTGGTTTGTCAGTGCTTGCAGCTTCTTGGCCTGTATGTCTGCTCATTGTCACGGGCTGTGATGGCTTGCAGCCTCGGCTCCTGGTCTACCTCCTCCATCTGCCGCTGTGCCTTGGTCTCATTCTGGCGCTGTAGGTCTGGTCTCGTCCTCGTGCCCACGTTCCGCTATGGGCTCCTTGGGCTGTGGCGGCTAAAGGCCTCCTTGGCCAGGAGATTCCTTGGAGAGCAGGTTGTTCGGTTGCATCAGCTGCATGGGCTGCAATGGCCTCCGTGGCGGCAGTGAACATCCCACGTGCCCGAGTCTTGGAAAGGAGGCCCTTCTGGCCATTCCTGGAGAGCAGGCCTCCTGGGACCTGCGTAGACAGAAGATCTTGGAATCCACCTGACAGGCGCCAGCTGCATGGTCAGTCTGGCCCCAAGGGAGAACTCGGGACCCCCCAGGGGAGTGGCGGCGTGGTCAAGTTGGGGGCAAGCCCCCCCAAGAGCGGCGCGGCCATCCTCCTGGGACCAGCGGAGGCGTCCTGTCTGCACCGGATCTTCTTGGCTGCTGGCTCCAGGCTTTCACTGCAAGCGTCGACGCCTCTGGCCTCTGGCATGTGCTTACGCTCCCTGCAGGGCCTGGCCTGCTGCTGCTCATGCAAGGCCTCTGCCGCTTTGTCCTGGGCTCCTCTGGGCGTGGATCTTGGGTCTCCTCTGCGGAGATGTTCTTCCTTGCTCTGCCTTCTGCGCTCAGCACCAGGCAGAGTCAGGGGAAAGAGTGGGTCAGCTCAGACCTGGGACCCAGCGGGGAACTCTCCCACCATTTGGCCACAAGTCCCTGGCGAAGG
>JAEOAE010003288.1:0-2500 GCA_036365155.1 Meriones psammophilus
CCAGCCTATACTTCTCAAAAATTTGGACAGTTTTGTCATCCAATAAAAGTGACCCATCTAACGGGTCTCCCATCTAACCCTCAAAGTCATGGTATTATTAAACATGCTCACCACACCCTAAAATCCTACTTAATAAAACAAAAGGGAGAGTCCAGGAGGCTCTGCCCTCAGTGCCACGAGTGACCGTTTCCTTGGCACTCTTCACACTCAATTTTTTGAATTTGGACAGTCAAGGCCATTCGGCGGCTGATCGCCACTGCTTAGGGCCTAATAGGCCCAAGGAAATGATCAAATGGAAGGATGTCTTAACTGGTCAATGGAAAGGCCCGGATCCTATCTTAATAAGATCCAGGGGAGCTGTCTGTGTTTTCCCACAGGAAGAAAACAATCCATTCTGGGTACCGGAGCGCCTCACGCGAAAGCTGGTGACAGCTGAAGATGATCTTTCCACAGATACACCTGCTACCACTTGAAGAGTCAAGGGCGGTGAGGATGACCACTAATTCTACTCGAGTGGATTCCTCGCACACAGATGGCTTATTACCCTGGGTTTCCTCTGCCTTTTCTCTAAGATTGGGTGGGGTTTGGAATGTGGGGTGCAGCACTATGTTGGGGCTTAGTGTTTTTACTCTGGTTGTTATGCAAACTCAATACCGAACATAAACGTGACTAGGTTGAGATCGCGCAAACACTTGTGGCCTTGAAACAAGAATCATCTCCCAAAATTTGGTTATCCATGTTAAAAAATTAAAACAGACTGTGACACTCAGTCGATGCACCTCAGGGGTTTTACCCATTGCACTGAGTCGATGAGTGATCCAAGTCAATGTTGCCTTTGCCTAAGCGGCTATGGTACCTAGATAGGAGGATGACAGCCTTTGCACTCCCTGGAATTTTATTCCATTGCACAGGAATGGGTGTCACCTCCTTTTGTAATCTTCTCCCTTAGCCCCTGCACCCAGAGGACTTGTCTCCATTGCACCTGGTGGGGTAAGGTAGTAATCTAAAGCTCTTGATCGCTTATTCCCCAAAGAAGGAGCTCAGTTGATCGAGCTTAGGGCTCTCTTGAGCCACGCTTATAGACTTTAAGGCAGTTTTCATTTATTAAAACAAAAGGGGGATGTGGAGATCTGAGACTCAGACACCACTAGGTGGCGCTGACATTTTGCCCTCAAAACTCTAAAAAAAAAAACCATCCAGTACACATGCACGGGTTGTGCAAATTGCATAAGCACACTAAGCACGCTGGGCCCGAGTCATCAGGCGGGTTAAAGAGTGAGCAGCCAATCAGGGTATTGACACGTCACTTAGGTGCGACCAGGGCTTATATAAACAGAGCCACTTCTGGGCCCTGGCACTCTCCTCCCTCTCCTCCTCCCCGTCTCCCGGCCCGGGGCTTGCCCGCCTTGGCTGCGGCCCGCGGGACGCCTCTGTGTCCATTGGCCAATGTGAGCGCTGCCCTCGCCCACGAGGTGGCCGGGCCTGCTCTCCTCTCCTCCTTTCATCAATTGACTGTAATAAAGGCTTGTTGTGGAAGGAGCCTTGTGCCCGCGTGCGTTTCTGCCAGCGAGACGGTCACGCGGCTTCCAACACTCTGACAGACCTGGCCCTAACCCTGACAGCCCTGGCCCTGGCACTGACAGCCCTGGCCCTGGCCGTGACAGTCCTGGCCCTGATCCTGACAGCCCTGGCCTTGACTCTGACAGCCCTGGCCCTGGCACTGACAGCCCTGGCCCTGGCCCTGACAGCCCTGGCCCTGGCCGTGACAGTCCTGGCCCTGATCCTGACAGCCCTGGCCCTGACTCTGACAGTCCTGGCCCTGGCAGCCCTGGCCATGGCCCTGATAGTCCTGACGGCCCTGTCCCTGGCAGCCCTTGCGGCCCTCTCCCTGGCCCTGCCCCTGCCCCTGGCAGCCCTGGCCCGGCCCTGGCCCTGACCCTTGACCCTAACTTTGACCCCTAACCCTAACACCTAAACCTAACCCCTAACCCTTACCCTAACCCTAACCCTGACAGCCCTGACCCTGACCCTGACATCACTGACCCTGACACTGAACAGCCCTGGCCCTGACGCTGACAGCCCTGGCCCTGGCAGCCCTGGCTGTGGCCCTGATAGCCCTGAGGGCCCTGGCCCTGGCAGCCCTTGTGGCCCTCTCCCTGGCTTTGGCCCTGGCCCGGGCAGCCCAGGCCCTGGCCCTGGCCCTTGACCCTTGACCCTAACCTTTGACCCCCAAACCCTAACCCCTAACCCTAACCCTAACCCTGACAGCCCTGACCCTGACCCTGACAGCACTGACTCTGACCCTGACAGCCCTGGCCCTGACCCTGTCAGCCCTGGCCCTGGCCCTGACAAGCCTGGCCCTGTCCCTGGCAGACCTGTTCCTGGCCCTGGCAGCCCTGGCCCTGGCCCTGGCGGCCCTGGTCCTGGCCCTGACCCTGACCCTGGCCCAGACCCTTGACGCTAACCCTTGACCCCCTAACCCTAACCCTAAACCCTAACA
>JAEOAE010003288.1:5000-16390 GCA_036365155.1 Meriones psammophilus
CTCGATCACATGTTTGTGGCTCGCTCAATTAGGACTACAGGAAAACTGAAAAGTGATATATCGAACTTTACAGCAAAGAAACAATTTTTCATCGAAAGAACAGAAACACAAAGCACAACTTTGTAAACTAATTCACATATGTGTCGCTTGTTCAATTAGTTTAACAGGAAAACTGAAAAGTGATATAACCCTAACCCTAAACCTAACCCTAACCCAAACCTAACCCTAACCCTAACCCTAACCCTGTCACCGTAACCCTAACCCTAATCCTAACCCTAACCCGTAACCCTAACCCTACCCCTAACCCTACCCTAACCCTAACCTTAACCCTTACCATAACCCTAACTTGTTCCTAACAGGAACAAGTATCCAACTAAAGAATATAAACGCAAAGCACTAGTTTGTAAACTAAATCACATGTGTTTCACTCGCTCAATTAGGAGTACAGGAAAGCTGAAAAGTGATATGTCAAACTTTACAGCAAAGAAACAAGTTTTCATTGAAAGAACAGAAACACAAAGCACAACTTTGAAACTAATTCACATACCCTTCGCCTGTTCAATTATTATAACAGGAAAACTGAAAAGTGATATAACGCTAACCCTAACCCTATTCCTAACCCTAACCCTAACCCTAACTTGTTCCTAACAGGAACAAGTTACCAACGAATGAACATAAACGCAAAGCACTACTTTGTAAACTAAATCACTTGTGTGTCACTCGCTCAATTAGCAATACAGGAAAGCTGAAATGTCATATATCGCACTGTACAACACAGGAACAATTTTCGAACGAAAGAAGAGAAAAGCAAAGGACTACTTTTAAACAGAATCACATGAGTGTTGCTCACTCACTTAGGAATACAGGAAAACTGAAAACTGTTATCTTGCACTGTACGTCATGGAAACAAGTTTCCATCGAAAGAACAGAAACACAAAGCACAACTTTGTAACCCAATTCCCATACGTGTCACCTGTTCAATTATTATAACAGGAAAACTGAAAAGTGATATATCGCACTGTACAGCACAAGAACAAGTTTCAAACGAAAGAACAGAAAAGCAAAGCACTACTTTGTAAACTCAATCACATGTGTGTCACTAGCTCAATTGGGAATACAGGAAAACTGAAAATTGTTATCTCGTGCTGTATGGCACAGAAACAAGTTTCCATCGAAAGAACAGAAACGCAAAGCACAACTTTGTAAACCAATTCACATATCTGTCGCCTGTTCAATTATTATAACAGGAAAACTGAAAAGTTATATATCCCTAACCCTAACCCTACCCCCCTAACCCTAACCCTCAACCTAACCGTAACATTAACCCTAACCCTAACCCTAACCCTAACCCTAACCCTAACCCCTAACCCTAACCCTCCCACTTTAGAGCACAGAAAGTAGTTCCCAATGAAAGTACAGAAGCACAAAGCACAACTTTGTAAACTAAATCACATGTGTTTCACCCGTTCAATTAGGAATACAGGAAAACTGAAAAGTGATATCTCGCATTGTACCTCACACTAACAAGTTTCCAATGAAAGAACAGAAAGGTAAAGCACAACTTTGTAAACTATGTAACCTGTGTGTCCCCTGCACAGTTAGGAATACAAGAAAACTGAAAAGTGATATCTTCCACTTTAGAGCACAGAAAGAAGTTTGCAATGAATGAACAGAAAAGCAAAGCTCAACATTGGAAACTAAATCACATGTGTCACCTGTTCAATTAGGAATCCAGGAAAACTGAAAAGTGATATCTCACATTGTACCTCAGAGAACCAAGTTTCCAATGAAAGAAAAGAAATATAAAGCACAACTTTGCAAACTACTTAACATGTGTGTCGCCCGCTCAATTAGGAATACAGGAAAACTGAAAAGTGATATCTCCCACTGTAGTGCACAGAAAGATGATTCCAAAAAAAGAACAGAAATGTAAATCACAAGTTTGTAAACTAAGTAACATGTATGTAGCCCGTTCAATTAGAAATACAAGAAAACTGAAAAGTGATATCTCCCACTGTAGTGCATAGAAACAAGTTTCCAACAAAAGAATAGAAAGGCAAAGCACAACTTTTTAAACTAAATCACATTTGTGTCGCCCGCTCAATTAGGAATACAGGAAAACTGAATAGTGATATCTCCCACTTTAGAGCACAGAAAGAAGTTTCCAATGAAAGAACAGAAACGCAAAGCACAACTGTGGTAACTAAATCACATGTGTGTCACCAGTTCAATTAGGATTACATGAAAACTGAAAAATGATATCTCGTGACTGTACCTCAAGAAACAAGTTTCCAACGAAAAGAACAGAAATATAAAGCACAACTTTGGAAACTAATTAACATGTGTGTCGCCTGTACAATTAGGAATACGGGAAAACTGAAAAGTGATATCTCCCACTTTAGATCAAAGAAAGAAGTTTCCAATGAAAGAACAGAAAGGCAAAGCACAACTTTGGAAACTAAATCACATGTGTGTCTCCCATTGACTTAGGAATACAGGAAAACTGAAAAGTGATATCTCCCACTGTAGTGCACAGAAAGAAGTTTCCAACAAAAGAACACAAATGTAAAGCACTATTTTGTAAACTAGGTAACATGTGTGTTGTCCATTCAATTAGGAATACAAGAAAACTGAAAAGTGATATCTTCCACTTTAGAGCACAGAAAGAAGTTTGCAATGAATGAACAGAAAAGCAAAGCACAACATTGGAAACTAAATCACATGTGTGTCACCTGTTCAATTAGGAATCCAGGAAAACAGAAAAGTGATATCTTGCATTGTACCTCAGAGAAACAAGTTTCCAATGAAAGAAAAGAAATATAATGCACAACTTTGCAAACTACTTAACATGTGTGTCACCCGTTCAATTAGGATTACAGGAAAACTGAAAAGTGATATCTCCCACTGTAGTGCACAGAAAGATGATTCCAAAAAAAGACAGAAATGTAAATCACGAGTTTGTAAACTAAGTAACATGTATGTAGCCCGTTCAATTAGAAATACAAGAAAACTGAAAAGTGATATCTCCCACTGTAGTGCATAGAAACAAGTTTCCAACAAAAGAATAGAGAGGCAAAGCACAACTTTTTAAAATAAATCACATTTGTGTCGCCCACTCAATTAGGAATACAGGAAAACTGAAAAGTGATATCTCCCACTTTAGAGCATAGAAAGAATTTTCCAATGAAAGAACAGAAATGCAAGCACAATTTTGGAAAATAAATCAAATGTGTGTCGCCCGTTCAAATAGCAATACAGGAAAATTGAAAAGTGATATCTTGCACTGTACCTCAAAGAAACAAGTTTTCAATGAAAGAACAGAAATGTAAAGCACAACTTTGTAAAATAAGTAACATGTGTGTCACCTGCACAATTAGGAATACAGGAAAACTGAAAAGTGATATCTTCCACTTTGGAGTACAGGAAGTAGTTTCCAATGTAAGAACAGAATGGTAAAGCACAACTTTGGAAACAAAATCACATGTGTGTTTCCCGTTCCATTAGGAATACAGGAAAACTGAAAAGTGATATATCGCACCATACCGCACAGGAACATGTTTCCAACGAAAGAACAGAAAATCAAAGTACTACTTTTAAAAGGAATCACATGGGTGTCGCTCGCTCAATTAGGAATACATGAAAACTGAAAAGTGTTATCTCGCACTGTATGGCACAGAAACAAGTTTCCATCGAAAGAACAGAAACGAAAAGCACAAGTTTGTAAACTAATTCACATACGTGTCACCTGTTCAATTATTATAACAGGAAAACTGAAAAGTGATATAACACTAACCCTAACCCTGTAACCCTAACACTGTAACCCTAACCCTAACCCTAACTCTAACACTAACCCCTAACCCTAACCCTAACCATAACCCTAACCCTAACCCTGTAACCCTAACCCTGTAACCCTAACCCTAACCCTAACACTAACCCTATCCCTAACCCTAACCCTAAACCTAACCCTAACCCTAACCCTAACCCTAACCTTAAAACTAACCCTAACTTGTTCCTAAAAGGAACAAGTTTCCAACGAAAGAACAGTAAAGCAAAGCACTACTTTCAAACGGAATCACATGTGTGTTGCTCGCTCAATTAGGAATACAGGAAAACTGAAAATGTTATCTGGCACTGTACGGCACAGAAACAAGTTTCCATCGAAAGAACAGAAACGCAAAGCACAACTTTGTAAACTAATTCACATAAGTGTTTCCCGTTCAATTATGATAAAAGGAAAACTAAATAATGATATATCACACTGTACAGCACAGAAAAAGTTTCCAACAGAAGAACAGAAACGCAAAGCACTTCTTTGTAAACGAAATCACATGTGTGTCGTTAGCTCTATTAGGAATACAGGAAATCTGAAAAGTGATATATTGAAATGTACAGCAAAGAAACAAGTTTTCATCGAAAGAACAGAAACACAAAGCACAACTTTGCAAACTAATTCACATACATTTCGACTGCTCAATTATTATAACAGGAAAACTGAAAAGTGATATAACCCTAACCATAACCCTAACCCCCTAACCCTAAACCTAACCCTAACCCTTACCTAACCCTAACTTGTTCCTAACAGGAACAAGTTTCCAACGAAAGAACATAAACGCAAAGCACTACTTTGTAAACTAAATCACATGTGTGCCACTCGCTCAATTAGGAATACAGGAAAACTTAAAAGTGATATAATGCACTGTACACCACAGGAACAAGTTTCGAACAAAAGAACTCAAAAGCAAAGCACTACATTTAAACGGAATCACATGTGTTTTGCTTGCTCCATTAGGAATACAGGAAAACTGAAAAGTGATATAACGCACTGTAAAGCACAGGAACAATTTTCTAATGAAAGAACAGAAAAGCAAAGCACTATATTTAAACAGAATCACATGTGTGTCGCACACTCAATTAGGAATACAGGAAAACTGAAAAGTGTTATCTCGCACTGTATGGCAAAGAAACATGTTTCCATCGGAAGAACAGAAACGCAAAGCAAAACTTTGTAAACTAATTCACATACGTGTCGCCCGTTCAATTATTATAACAGGAAAACTCAAAAGTGATATATCACACTGTATAGCACATAAACAAGTTTCCAACAGAAGAACAGAAACGCAAAGCACTACTTTCTAAACTAAATCACATGTGTGTCGCTCACTCAATTAGGAATACAGGGAAACTGAAAAGCGAAAAATCAAAATGTACGGCAAAGAAACAAGTTTTCATCGAAAGAACAGAAACGCAAAGCACAACTTTGTAAACTAATTCACATTCGTGTTGGCTGTTCAATTATTTTAACAGGAAAACTGAAAAGTGATATAACCCTAATCCTAAGCCTTACAATAACCCTAACCCTTTCCTAACTAACCCTAACCCTAACCCTAACCCTAACCCTAACCCTAACCCTAACCCTAACCCTAAACCTAACCCTAACTTGTTCCTAAAAGGATAAAGTTTCCAATGAAAGAATATAAACACAAAGCACTACTTTGTCAACCAAATCACATGTGTGCCTCTTGCTCAATTAGGAATACAGGAAAACTGAAAAGTGAAATAATGCACTGTACAGCACTGGAACAAGTTTCCAACAAAAGAACAGAAAAGCAAAGCACTATATTTAAACAGAATCACATGTGTGTTGCTCGCTCAATTAGGAATACAGGAAAACTGAAAAGTGATATAACGCACTGTAAAGCACAGGAACAATTTTCTAATGAAAGAACAGAAAAGCAAAGCACTATATTTAAACAGAATCACATGTGTGTCGCACACTCAATTAGGAATACAGGAAAACTGAAAAGTGTTATCTCGCACTGTATGGCAAAGAAACATGTTTCCATCGAAAGAACAGAAACACAAAGCACAACTTTGTAAACGAATTCACATACATGTCGCCCATTCAATTATTATAACAGGAAAACTGAAAAGTGATATATCACACTGTACAGCACAGAAACAAGTTTTCAACAGAAGAACAGAAACGCAAAGCACTACTTTCTAAACTAAATCACATGTGTGTCGCTCACTCAATTAGTAATACAGGGAAACTGAAAAGCGATATATGGAAATTATGGCAAAGAAACAAGTTTTCATCAAAAGAACAGAAACGCAAAGCACAACTTTGTAAACTAATTCACATACGTGTCGACCGTTCAATTATCATAACAGGAAAACTGAAAAGTGATATATCGAACTCTACAACACAGGAACAAGTTTCCAACAGAAGATCAGAAACGCAAAGCACTACTTTGTAAAGTAAATCACATGTGTGTCGCTCACTCAATTAGGAATACAGGGAAACTGAAAAGTGAAAAATCGAAATGTACGGCAAAGAAACAAGTTTTCATCGAAAGAACAGAAACGCAAAGCACATCTTTGTAAACTAATTCACATTTGTTTTGCCTGTTCAATTATTATAACAGGAAAACTGAAAAGTGTTATAACCCTAACCCTAACCCTAAGCCCCTAACCCTAACCCCAACCCTCACACTAACCTACCTAACCCTAACCCTAACCCTAACCCTAACCCTAAACCTAAACCTAAACCTAAACCTAACCCTAACTTGTTTGTAAGGAAAGAACAGAAAAGCATAAAGCACTACTTTGTAAACTAAATCACATGTGTGCCACTCGCTTAATTAGGAACACAGGAAAACTGAAAAGTGATATAACGCACTGTACAGCACAGGAACAAGTTCGAACAAAATAACAAAAAAGCAAGGTACTACATTTAAACGGAATCACATGTGTGTTGCTCGCTCAATTAGGAATACAGGAAAACTGAAAAGTGTTATCTCGCACCGTAAGGCACAGGAACAAGTTTCCATCGAAAGAACAGAAACGCAAAGCACAACTTTGTAAACTAATTCACATTCGTGTCGCTTGTTCAATTATTATAACAGGAAAACTGAATAGTGATATAACCCTAACCCTAACCCTAAGCCATTAACCCTAACCCTAACCCTAACCCTAACCCTAACCCTACCCTAACCCTAACCCTCCCTAACCCTAACCCTAACCCTAACCCTAACCCTAACCCTAATCCTAACCCTAACTTGTGCCTGACTGGAACAAGTTTCCAACGAAAAGAACAGAAACGCAATGCACTACTTTGTAAACTAAATCACATGTGTGCCACTCAATTAGGAATACAGAAAACTTAGGAATACAGAAAACTGAAAAGAGATATAAAACTGAAAAGAGATATGTGAGTAACCAGCTAGTAAATTTACTAGCATTACAGCATTGGGCAAAAAAATCAAGCCTCCCTGGGTGCCTGTGCCCGTTGATGCCCTCACGCTATAACTATCTTCAGACTGAAAAGGGATTTTGGAATTACAGCTGCCATTGTTACTGCCATCTCTTGTCAGCTGTTGGAGCTACCACCATGGCATTAGCCATGAGTCATACTGGGCAGACTGCTCAGACACTGAATAACCTTTTAGCCAAGGTAGCTCATGCCTTAGATGTACAAAAAGGAATTAATGCTCAACTAAAAGGAGGTTTGATGGTATTTAATCAGAGGTTTGACCTCTTGCAGGAGCAAATTGATACCCTATGGCAAATTGCTCAACTTGGCTGTCAATGAAAGTATGTTGGACTTTGTGTCACTAACATACAACATGAGAATTTTCCCTGTGCTGCAAATCTGTCTAAACAATTGTCAAGCTGTATTTTAGGTAATTGGACTGGAGAATTTGATACTACGATGGACCAGCTGAGAGTGGCCATTGTCATGGTAAATTCTACCAGAGTGGACGAGGACTAGCCACAGGATTATCATCATGGATTGCTGCAGCCATGAATCATCTGAAGGAATGGGAGGGCATGGGAGCGTTAGCAGGCCTTCTGGTGTTGGTCACCTTGGTTTGCCTGTGGTATATATGCAAGATTAGAGTCTCACAACAGCGTAATGCAGCCATGACCATTCAGGCCTTTACAGCCATTGAAGCAGGACAGTTTCCCCAAGCATGGTTGGCTACCATAAAAGGTAAAATGTTATGCTCAGGATGCGAGGCTAAGCACTGCACTCAGGGTCAGCCGCCTTGGACCCAGAGAAGAGCATGTCTGATTGCATGCGGGTTGATGCCCCAGGTCCCGCCTCTGAGAAAAAGGTATCGGACGGGTCTGATGCTCTTTGGGTGGATGACACCTAAATGAACATCAGTACAAAGTCCCAATTTATTTCTAATATCAGAGATCAGACCTCTACTCTTTCCTGATGTGTCCAAAACAAAAAGGGGGAACTGTAGAGAGCTGCGTAATGCCGCGCCTGAAAGATGGAGCTGGTTTCCGCCTTCCACCTTACAGATGGTGAGTGCTCTCTGTCACAAACAACTCCACATTTGGCTAAGGAAGAGGATCTGCCTTGCTTCCATGTATGTGGACCTATCTGCATTGCCCACGTGGCATGCTGGGGTTGGCTACCCAGAGGCTATTTAAAGTGGGCTGGCTTTCCCCAGGGTCAGATGATTGTTCAAGGTTCCTGAATAAACTGCATTGAAAAAAAATAAGATAAAGGATAAAAAAAAATTCAGAAACACATCAAAAACATCAACCATCATGATCAACTAGGCTTCATCTGAGAAATTTAGGGATAATTCAATGTATATAATTCAATAAATATAAACCATCATATAACAGACTAAAATCAAAACCCACATTGTCATCTAAAATTTTCTATGTAGCATATTATGATCTTCTAATAAGTTCCAGAAGATTTTAAAAATATTTTACTTGGTAAGTTTAAAATATTGACATTATTCACTGTCTAATTTTAATAAATGTGAGTTAAGTGAATGAATAGAAACACAACCAATCAGAAGCATAGCTTTCCATTTTTAGATGTTGATATCAAACACATAGATAATACTACTATGCTCTGACCCTCTTACAGTGAGCCATGTATACTCCAATACTATAATTTCATATTTGGAGTTGTTACACAGGATGGTAAAGTTATATCCAACTTAGTTTCGAACTTAAAATTTGAGTACTTTAGATCACTGCCCAGTATACTCATAATTACATGGCATTGTGACAAATATATATATATATATATATATATATATATATATATATATATATATTGCAAACATGTGTATCTATATTTCAGTAAATATATATGAAGTAAAATAATATTATTAGTGGAATATGAAAATATGTATTTCACCTACTCAGATTTTCATGATGATCTGCATGTATTAATAAATATTAACATGACAGAGTTAGGCTTTGAGAAAATTGTAGTGACAGCATGTAAAATAGGTATGATAATGAGATAAGAATGCTAGAGGCAGGCTTCGGGAAAATTGTTTTCAATCTGACTTGTAAATTGGATTCATTTAAGGGATAAATTGGATTATGATAAGTTAAATGAGAACAAATCTCAAAAGTATTGAATGGTTGTAGCAAGTGACTGCATGAGGTAGATTAATTTTTAAAAATATGAAACATTAAAAAATATGAGTTATTTCCCTCAGAATGATCTTTTCTAGATCCCACCATTTGCCTGCAAATTTCATGATTTCCTCCTTTTTGATTGCTGAGTAGTATTCCATTGTATAAAAATACCACAATTTCTGTACCCATTCCTCCATTGATGGACAACTGGGTTGTTTCCAGGTTCCGGCTATTACAAATAAAGCTGCTATAAACGTGGTTAAAAAAAAAAAGAAAGAAAGAACAGAAATGCAAAGCACAACATTGTAAACTAATTCACATACGTGTGTCCCGTTCAATTTTTATAACAGGAAAAATAAAAGTGACATATCACACTGTACAGCACAGAAACAAGTTTCTAACACAAGAACAGAAACGCAAAGCACTACTTTGTAAAGTAAATCACATGTGTATCGCTCGCTCAATTAGGAATATAGGAAAACTGAAAAGTGATGTATTGAAGTGTACTGCAAAGAAACAAGTTTTCATCGAAAGAACAGAAACACAAAGCACAACATTGTAAACTAATTCATATACATCTCGACTGTTCAATTATTATAACAGGAAAACTGAAAAGTGATATAACCCTAACCCTAACCATAACCAAAACCCTAACCCCTAAAACTAACCCTAACCCTAACCCTAACCCTAGCCCCTAACCCTAACCCTAACCCTAACCCTAATGCTAACTTGTTACTAAAAGGAACAAATTTCCAACGAAAGAACATAAACGCAAAGCACAACTTTCTAAACTAAGTCACATGTGTGTCACTCGCTCCATTAGGAATACAGGAAAACTGAAAAGTGATATAATGCATTGTACAGCACAGGAACAATTTTCTAATGAAAGAACAGAAAAGCAAAGCACTATATTTAAACAGAATCACATGTGTGTCGCTCGCTCAATTAGGAATACAGGAAAACTGAAAAGTGATATAACGCACTGTACAGCACAGGAAAATTTTTTAATGAAAGAACAGAAAAGCAAAGCATTATATTTAAACAGAATCACATGTGTGTCGCTCGCTCAATTAGGAATACAGGAAAACTGAAAAGTGTTATCTCGCACTGTACTGCACAAAAACAAGTTTCAATCGAAAGAACAGAAACGCAAAGCACAACTTTGTGAACTAATTCACATACGTTTCACCTGTTCAATTATTATAACAGGAAAACTGAAAAGTGATATATCACACTGTCCAGCACAGAAACAATTTTCCAACAGAAGAACAGAAACGCAAAGCACTACTTTGTAAATTAAGTCACAAGTGTGTCATTTCGCTCAATTAGGAATACAGAGAAACTGAAAAGTGATATATTGAATTGTTCAGCACAGGAACAAGTTTCGAACCGAAGAAAAGAAAAGAAAAGCACTATTTTGTAAACTAAAGAACATGTGTGTCGCTCAAATATTAGGAATACAGGAAAACTGAAAAGTGAAATATCGCACCATACAGCACAGAAAAGAGTTTCCAACGAAAGAACAGAAAAGCAAAGCCCTACTTTTAAACGGAATCACATGTGTGTCGCTCGCTCAATTAAGAATACAGGAAAACTGAAAAGTATCATCTCTCCCTGTATGGCACAGAAACAAGTTTCCAACGAAAGAACAGAAACACAAAGCACAACTTTGTAAACGAATTCACATACGTGTCGCCCGTTCAATTATTATAACAGGAAAACTGAAAAGTGATATATCACACTGTACAGCACAGAAACAAGTTTAGAGTGAAAGAACAGAAAACAAATCAGTACTTTTAAACGGAATCGCATGTGTGTCTCTTGCTCAATTAGGAATATAGGAAAAATGAAAAGTGTTATCTCCCACCATAAGGCACAGAAACAAGTTTTCATCGAAAGAACAGAAACACAAAGCACAACTTTATAAACTAATTCACATACCTGTCGCCCCTTCAATTACTATAACAGGAAAACTGTAAATTGAT
>JAEOAE010001189.1:0-19600 GCA_036365155.1 Meriones psammophilus
TCAGTTACGTATTGCTTGTTTATAATAATTGAACAAGCGACCGCGAATGTGAATTAGTTTACAAAGTTGTGCTTTGCGTTTCTGTTCTTTTGATGAAAACTTATTTCTTTGCTTTGTACATTTGATATATCGGCTTTTCAGTTTTCCTGTATTCCTAATTGAAGCGAGAGTGACATACAAATTGATTTAGTTTACAAAGTAGTGCTTTCCGTTTCACATTCTTCTGAAGGAAACTTCTTCCCTATGTAGTACAGTGTGATATATCCTTTTCAGTTTTCCTATTATAATAATTTAACAGGTAACACGTATGTGAATTAATTTACAAAGTTGTGCTTTGCTTTTCTGTTCTTTTGATGAAAACTTGTTTCTTTGCATTACATTTTGATATATCATTTTCAGTTTTCTGTCTTATTCCCTAATTGAGCGTGCTTTATGTGATGTACTTTACAAAGTAATTAGCTGCGTTTATTTTCTTTAGATTTGGAAAAACTTGTTCCTGTTAGGAACAGTTAGGATTGAAATGTTGAGGTTAGGGTTGGGGTTAGGGTTAGGTTTTCCTGTTAGGGTTAGGGTAGGGTTAGTGTTAGGGTTAGGAGTAGGTTTTTAGGGAGTTAAGGTTAGGGTTATTGATAGGGTTAGAGGCTTAGCCTTAGGGTTATGGTTATATCACTTTTCAAGTTTTCCTGTTATAATAATTGAACAGGCAACACGGTATGAATTAGTTTACAAAGTTGTGCTTTGCATTTCTTTTCTTTACGATGAAAACTTGTTTGTTTGCCTTACATTTCGATATATCCCTTTTCCAGATTTCCTGTATTCCTAATTGAGCGAGTGATACACATGGGTTCCGTTTAAAAGTAGTGCTTTGCTTTTTCCTGTTCTTTCATTGAAACTTGGTCCTGTGCTGTACAATCATTATGACTTTTCAGTTTTCCTGTATTCTAATTTTTGACCGACACATGTGATTTAGTTTACAAAGTAGTGCTTTGAGTTTGTTCTTGTATTGAAAGTTGTTTTTCTGTTAGGGTTACGGTCGATATATCCTTTTCCAGTTTTCCTGTTATAATAATTGGGCAGGCGACGCGTATGTGAATTAGTTTTACAAAGTTGTGCTTTTTGCGTTTCTGTTCTTTCATTGAAAACTTGTTTCTATGTCTGTACAGTCACGATATATCACTTTTCAGTTTTCCTGTTATAATAATTGAGCAGGCGACCACGTGAATTCGTTTACAAAGTTGCACACAACGTTTCTGTTCTTTTTCGTTGGCTTGTTGTTTCTGTGTCTGTACAGTTGCGATATATCACTTTTCAGTTTCCCTGTTATAATAATGAAGCAGGCGACCATTATGTGAATTGGTTTATAAAAAGTTGTGCTGCGTTTCTGTTCTTTCGATGAAAGTTGTTTTCTGTTCAACGCAGTGGATATAACACTTTTCAGTTTTCTGTTATAATATATTGAAAGTGAACAGGCGACTATATAATTGGATTTACAATTAGTTTGCTTTGTGTTTATGTTCTTTAAGATTGAAAACTTGTTTTTCTATTCAATTACAGTGGGTTTATATATCACTTTTCAGTTTTCCTCTTATAATAATTGTTAGGGCGCGATACGGATAGGTTAGTTTACAAAGTTGTGTTGCGTTTGGTTCTTTAGTTTAAATTTTGTTTCTATTCAGGTTAGTCACGATATATCACTTTTCAGTTTTCTGTTATAATAATTGAATACAAACCGTGTGTGAAATGGTTTACAAAGTTGTTCTTTGCGTTTCTATTCTTTCGTTCGAAACTTGTTTTCTATTCAGTACAGTGGGATATCACTTTTCAGTTTTCCTGTTATAATAATTGAGCAGGTGACACGTATGTGATTGGTTTACAAATGTACTTTGCGTTTCTGTTCTTAAATTGTATTTCTATTCAGTACAGTGATATTCTTTCAGTTCCCTATTTGTTTCTGTAGGCGTACATTGTAATTGTTTCGATGTCTTTGTTCAGTTTTCCTCTTGTTTCTGTGCCATACAGTGGCAATTGGCAATATTTCCTGTTTCCATTTTATTCGGATTTACAAATGTGATTCCGTTTGCGTTTCTATTCTTTCTTTGTAAACTTGTTCTGTGCTGTAAAGTGCGATATATCTTTTTCAGTTTTCCTGTTATAATAATTGAGCAGGCGACACACATGTGAATTGGTTTACAAAGTTGAACTTTTGTTTCTGTTCTTTTTTTATTTCTTCCCCTGAACAAGTTAGGTTTTAGGTTTATCACATTTCAGGTTTCCTGTTATAGTTAGGGTTAGGGTTTTTTGTGTGTTAGTTTTAAAGTTTTAGGGTTAGGGTTGTGTTAGGGTTAGGGGAAACTTGTTAGGGTTGGTACAGGAGGTTAGGGTTAGGTCAGGGTTAGTATTTAGGGTTAGAGTTAGGGTTAGGGTTAGGGTTAGGGTTAGGGTTAGCTTTAGGTTTTAGAGTTAGGGTTAGGTTTAGGGTTAGGGTTTGGGTTATATCACATTTCAGTTTTCCTGTATTAATAATTGAACAGACACACATTTGAATTAGTTTACAAAGTTGTACTTTGCGTTTTCTGTTTCTTTCTCAGGAGTTGTTGAGGTTTAGGGTACAAGTTACGATATGTAGGGTTAGGTTTTAGGGTTATAATAATTGGGTTAGGACACACATTTGAGGTTAGTTTACAAAGTTGTGCTTTGCGTTTCTGTTAGGGTTAGGGTAGTTAGGGTTAGGGTTAGGGTGGGTTATATCACATTTCAGTTTCCTGTTATCCCAATTGAACAAGCGACGTATGTGAATTAGTTTACAAAGTTGTGCTTTGCGTTTCTGTTATTTCGATGAAACCTTGTTTCTGTTCAGTACAGTCACGATATATCCTTTTCAGTTTTCCTTATATTAATAATTGAGAGCGCACGACACACATGTGATTTAGTTTACAAAGTTGTGCTTTTTGTGTTTCTTTCTTCGTTCAAAAGTTGTTCCTGTTCTGTAGGGTGCGATATATCACTTTTCAGTTTTCCTGTTATAATAATTGAGCTGGCGACGCGTATGTGAATTAGTTTACAAAGTTGTGCTTTGCCTTTCTGTTTCTTCGTGGAAAACTTGTTTTTGTTCAGTACAGTGCGATATATCACTTTTCAGTTTTCCTGTTATAATAATTGGGTTAGGTGACACACATTGTGAATTAGTTTACAAAGTTGTGCGTTTCTGCGTTTCGTTGTTTCTGTTCAGTACAGTGATAACTTTTCGGTTTACGTTTCTGTATACCTAATTATGCAGGCGTTTACAAAGTTTCTTTAGTTTACGTTAGACTTTGCGTTTATATCTTTGTTCAGTTTTTCTGTTCGCGTATATATCACTTTTCAGTTTTTCCTGTTATTATGGTTAGGCGTTGTTTTGTGTTGGTTCAGGGTTGTGCTTTGCGTTTCTGTTCTTTAGGGTTGAAACTTGTTTAGGGTTCACGTAGGGTGGGAGATAAGGGTTTTCCAGTTTTCACTTTCAGTTTTCCCATATTAATTAGACGACAGGCGACACATATGCAAATAGTTTACAAAGTTGTGCTTTGCTTTTTCTGTTCTTTCGTTCAAGCTTGTTTCTATACCAGTACAGTGCGATATATCACTTTTCAGTTTTCCTGCATTATAATAATTGAGCGGCGACACATTATGTGATTTAGTTTACAAGTTGTGCTTTTGCTCGTTTCTGTTCTTTCGTTCGAAAGTTGTTTCTTTTCTGTACAGTCGATATATCATTTTCAGTTTTCCTGTTATAATAATTGAGCAGGCGTTGTATGTGAATTGGTTTACAAAGTTTGTGGTTTGCGTTTCTGTTCTTCGATTGAAACTTGTTTCTGTTCTGTACAGTGCGATATATTACTTTTCAGTTTTCCTGTTATAATAATTGAGCAGGGTTACATTATGTAAATTAGTTTACAAAGTTGTGTTTTGCGTTTCTGTTCTAGGGTTGGAAACTTGTTTCTGTTGGGGTACAGTTGGGATATATCACTTTTCAGTTTTCCTATTATAATAATTGAGCAGGCGACACATTATGTGAATTAGTTTACAAAGTTGTGCTGTGTTTTCTGTTCTTTCGATGGAAACTTGTTTTCTGTGCCAGTACAGTGGTCACGATATATCACTTTCAGTTTTCCTGTTATAATAATTGAGCAGTAGCACACATGTGATTCAGTTTACAAAGTTGTGCTTTGCTTTTCTGTTCTTTCGTTGGAAACTTGTTTCTGTTGCTGTAAGTTCCGATATATCACTTTTCAGTTTTCCTGTATTTATAATTATTGACAGTGACACGTATGTGAATTAGTTTACAAAGTTGTGCTGCGTTTCTGTTCTTTTCCTGACGAAAGTTGTTTCTGTTTTCAGTACGGTGCGATATCTCCTTTTCAGTTTTCCTGTCATAATGGTGGGCAGGCGACACAGTGTGATTTAGTTTACAAAAAGTTGTGATTTTGCGTTTCTGTTCTTTCGTTCGAAAACTTGTTTCTGTGCTGTACAGTCGATATATCACTTTTCAGTTTTCCTGTTATAATAATTGAGCAGGTTATGTGTTAGGGTTGTGTGCTTTGCGTTTCTGTTCTATATCACTTTTCCAGTTTTCCTGTTATAATAATTGAGCAGGCGACACGTATGTGAATTAGTTTACAAAGTTGTGCTTTGTGTTTCTGTTCTTTCGTTGAAAAGTTGTTTCTGTTCAGTACAGTCGCGATATATCACTTTTCAGTTTTCCTGTTATAATAATTGAGCAGGCGTTACGTATGTGAATTAGTTTACAAAGTTGTGCTTTCGTTTCTGTTCTTTCGTTCGAAAGTTGTTTCTATTCAGTACAGTGCGATATATCACTTTTCAGTTTTCCTGTATTATAATAATTGAGCAGGCGACACGTATGAATTAGTTTACAAAGTTGTGCTTTGCGTTTCTGTTCTTTCGATGGAAACTTGTTTTCTGTTCTGTACAGTGGGAGATATCACTTTTCAGTTTTCCTGTTTAATAATTTAAGCCAGCGACACACACATGTGAATCCGTTTACAAATTTGTGCTTTGCTTTTCTGTTCTTTCATGGAAACTTGTTTCTGTGCTGTACAGTGGGATATATCACTTTTCAGTTTTCCTGTATTCCCTAATTGAGCCCAGACACACACATGTGATTTAGTTTACAAAGTTGAACTTTGCTTTTATGTTCTTTAGTTGGAAAACTTGTTCCTGTGCTGTAGAGTTAGGTTTAGGTTTTCAGTTTAGGGTTAGGGTTAGGGTTAGGGTTATGTGATTTGGTTAGTTAGTTAGGGTTAGGGTTAGTTTTGAACAATTTAAGGTTAGGCTTTAGGGTTTAGGGTTAGGGCTTGTGTTAGGGTTATGGTTATATCTTTTCAGTTTTCCTGTTATAATAATTGAACAGGTTACACGAATGTGAATTAGTTTAGGGTTGTGCTTGCATTTCTTTTCTTTTCGATGAAAACTTGTTTGTTTGCCTTACATTTGATATATCACTTTTCCAGATTTCCTGTATTCCTAATTGAAGTAAGTGATACACATGTGATTCCGTTTAAAAGTAGTGCTTTGCGTTCCTGTTCTTTCATGAAAACTTGTTTCTGTGCTGTACAAGTATATGACTTTTCAGTTTTCCTGTATAATCCTAATTTTTGACCGTTAGCACACGTGATTTAGTTTACAAAGTAGTGCTTTGAGTTTCTGTTCTTCTGTTGGAAACTTGTTTCTGTGCTGTACAGTGTGATATATATCATTTTTCAGTTTTCCTGTTATAATAAGTGAGCGGGACGCATTATGTGAATTAGTTTACAAAGTTGTGCTTTGCGTTTCTGTTCTTCGATGGAAACTTGTTTCTGCTGTACAGTTCAATATATCCCACTTTTCAGTTTTCCTGTTATAATAATAATTGAGCGGGTAACACATTATGTGAATTAGTTTACAAAAGTTGTGCTTTGCGTTTCTCTTCTTCGATGAAAATTTGTTATTTGCCTACATTTTGATATATCACTTTTCAGTTTTCCTGTATTCCTAATTGAACGAGCTAAACACATGTGATTCCATTTAAAAGTAGGGCTTTGATTTTCTGTTCTTCGTTCAAAACTTATTTCTGTGCAGTACAGTGCGTTATATCAATTTTCAGTTTTCCTGTATTCTAATTGATCAAGTGGCACACATGTGATTTAGTTTACAAAGTAGTGCTTTGTGTTTAAGTTCTTTCGTTGAAACTTGTTAATGTTTGGAACAAGTTAGGGTTATATCACTTTTAAGGGTTAGGGTTAGGGTTAGGGTTAGGGTTAGGGTTTAGGGGTTAGGGTTAGCGTTAGGGTTGGTTAGGGTTAGGGGTTTGGGTTAGGGTTAGGGTTAGGGTTAGGCTTAGGGTTAGGGTATTAGGGTTAGGGTTAGGGTTCTATCACTTTTCAGTTTTCCTGTTATAATAATTGAACAGGCGACACAAATGTGAATTAGTTTACAAAGTAGTGCTTTGCGTTTCTGTTCTTCTGTTGGAAACTTGTTTCTGTGCTGTACAGTGTTATGTATCACTTTTCAGTTTGACTGTTATAATAATTGAATGGACGACACGTATGTGAAGTAGTTTACAAAGTTGTGCTTTGCGTTTCTGTTCTTTCGATGGAAACTTCTTTCTGTGCCTTACAGTGCGAGCTAACACTTTTCAGTTTTCCTGTATTCCTAATTGAGCGAGCGACACACATGTGATTCCGTTTAAAGGTAGTGCTTTGTTTTTCTGTACTTACGTTCAAAACTTGTTCCTGTGCTGGACAGTGCGTTATATCACTTTTCAAGTTTCCTGTATTCATAATTGTGCGAAGTTGCATCACATGTGATTTAATTTACAAAGTAGTGCTTTGCATTTATGTTCTTTCGTTGGAAACTTGTTCCTGTTACTTGTTCCTGTTAGGAACAAGTTAGGGTTAGGGTTAGGGTTGGGGTTAGGGCTAGGGTTAGGGTTAGTTTAGGGTTATGGTTCGGGTTATGGTTAGGGGTTAAGGTTAGGGTTAGTGTTAGGGGTTAGGAGCTTAGGGTTAGGGTTAGGGTTAGGGTGAGGGTTAGTGTTAAGGTAGGGTTGGGGTTAGGTTTAGGGTTAGGGTTAGGTGCTTAGGGTTAGTTTTAGGGTTATATCACTTTTCAGTTTTCCTGTTATAATAATTGAACAGGCGACAGGCATGTGAATTAGTTTACAAAGTTGTGCTTTGCTTTTCTGTTCTTTTGATGAAAACTTATTTCTTTGCTGTACATTTCGATATATCGCTTTTCAGTTTTCCTGTATTCCTAATTGAGCCAGTGACATACAAGTGATTTAGTTTACAAAGTAGTGCTTTCCGTTTCTGTTCTTCTGATGGAAAATTCTTCCTATGCTGTACAGTGTGATATATCACTTTTCAGTTTTCCTATTATAATAATTGAACGGGTAACACGTATGTGAATTAGTTTACAAAGTTGTGCTTTGCTTTTCTGTTCTTTCGATGGAAACTTGTTTCTGTGCCATACAGTGCGAGATAACACTTTTCAGTTTTCCTCTATTCCTAATTGAGCGAGCAACACACATGTGAATCCGTTTAAAAGTAGTGCTTTTGTTTTTCTGTTTGAACTTGTTACTGTGCTGTACAGTACGTTATATCACTTTTCAGTTTTCCTGTATTCCTAATTGAGCGCCGAGTGGCACACATGTGATTTAGTTTACAAAGTAGTGCTTTGTGTTTATGTTCTTTCGGTGGAAACTGTTTCCTGTTAGGAACAATTTAGGGTAGGGTTAGGGTTAGGCTTAGGGTTAGGGTACGGTTAGGATTAGGGTTAGGGTTAGTGTTAGGGTTAGGGGTTAGTGTTAGGGTTATATCACTTTTCAGTTTTCCTGTAATAATAATTGACCGCGACAGGAATGTGAATAAGTTTACAAAGTTGTGCTTTGCGTTTCTGTTCTTTTGATGAAAACTTGTTTCTTTGCCATACATTTCGATATATAGCTTTTCAGTTTTCCTGTGTTCCTAATTGAGCGAGTGGCACACATGTGATATACTTTACAAAGTAGTGCTTTGCGTTTATTTTTTTTCGTTGGAAACTTGTTCCTATTAGGAACAAGTTAGGGTTAGTGTTAGAGTTAGGGTTGGGGTTAGGGTTAGAGTTAGGGTTAGGGTTAGGGTAGGGGTTAGTGTTAGGGTTAGGGTAGGGTTGGGGTTAAGGTTAAGGTTAGTGATAGGGTTAGGGACTTAGGCTTAGGGTTAGGGTTATATCACTTTTCAGTTTTCCTGTTATAATATTTGAACCGGCAACACGAATGTGAATTACTTTACAAAGTTGTGCTTTGTGTTTCTGTTCTTTCGATGAAAACTTGTTCCTGTGCTGTACAGTTCGATATATCACTTTTCAGTTTTCCTGTTATAATAATTGAACGGGCAACACTTATGTGAATTAGTCTATAAAGTTGTGCTGTGCATTTCTGTTCTTTCGATGAAAAAGTGTTTCTTTGCCGTACATTTCAATTTATCGCATTTAAGTTTCCCTGTATTTCTAATTGAGTGAGCGACACACATGTGATTTAGTTTACAAAGTAGTGTTTTTCGATTCTGTTCTTCTGTTGGAAACTTGTTTCTGTGCTGTATTGTGTGATATATCACTTTTCAGTTTTCCTATTATAATAATTAAATGGGCGACAAGTATGTGAATTAGTTTACAAAGTTGTGCTTTATGTTACTGTTCTTTCGATGGAAACTTGTTTCTTTGCCATAAAGTGGGAGATAACACTTTTCAGTTTTCCTGTATTCCTAATTGAGCGAGATACACACATGTGATTCCGCTTAAAAGTAGTGTTTTGCATTTCTGTTCTTTCGTTGGAAACTTTTCCTGTTAGGAAAAAGTTAGGGTTAGGGTTAGGTTAGGGTTAGGTTTAGGGTTAGGGGCTTAGAGTTAGGGTGAGGGTAATATCTCTTTTCAGTTTTTCTGTTATAATAATTGGACAGGTGACACAAATGTGAATTAGTTTACATAGTAGTGCTTTCGTTTCTGTTCTTCTGTTGGAAACTTGTTCCTGTGCTGTACAGTTCGATATATTATTTTCAGTTTTCCTGTTATAATAATTGAACAGGCGACACATATGTGATTTAGTTTACAAAGTTCTGCTTTCCTTTTCTTTTCTTTTGATGAAAACTTGATTCTTTGCTATACATTTCGATTTATCGCTTTTCAGTTTTCTTGTATTCCTAATTGAGCGAGCAACAAACATGTGATTTAGTTTACAAATAGTGCTTTGCGTTTCTGTTCTTCTGTTGGAAACTTAATTCTGTGCTGTACAGTGTGATATATCACTTTTCAGTTTTCCTGTTATAATAATTGAAGGGTCGACACGTATGTGAATTAGTTTACATAGTAGTGCTTTTCGTTTCTGTTCTTTCGATGGAAGCACTTCCTGTGCTCTACAGTTCGATATATCACTTTTCAGTTTTCCTGCTATAATAATTGAACGGGCGACACGTATGTGAATTAGTTTAAAAAGTTGTGCTTTGCGTTTCTGTTCCTTCGATGGAAACTTGTATCTGTGCCATACAGTGCGAGATAACACTTTTCAGTTTTCCTGTATTCCTAATTGAGCAAGTGACACACATGTGATTCCGTTTTAAAGTAGTGCTTTGTTTTTCTGTTCTTTTGTTCGAAACTTGTTCCTGTGCTGTACAGTGCATTATATCACTTTTTTTTTATTTTTAAAATTTTCTTTTTATTTATTTATTTATGTTTTTTAGGTTTAATACCTATTACCTATTGTTTCTTTTTTTTTTTTTTCAATGCAGTTTATTTAGGAACCTTGAACAATCATCTGACCATGGGGAAAGCCAGCCCTCAGCTTAAATAGCCTCTGGGTTGCCAGCCCAGGCATGCCGCGTGGGCAAAGCAGATAGATCCACATACATGGAAGCAAGCCAGTATCTCAGCCTTAGCCAAATGTGGAACTGTTCGTGACAGAGAGCACTCACCATCGGGAAGGTGGAAGGCGGAAACCTGCTCCATCTTTAAGGCATAGCATTCCGCAGCTCTCTACAGTTCCCCCTTTTTGTTTTTGACACATCAGGCAAGAGTAGAGGTCTGATCTCTGATGTTAGAAATAAATTGGGACTTTGTACCGATGTTCATTTAGGTGTCATCCACCCAAAGAGCATCAGACCTGTCCGATAACTTTTTCTCAGAGGCGGGACCTGGGGCATCAACTGGCATGCAATCAGACATGCTCTTCTGTGGGTCCAAAGCGGCTGACCCTGAGTACAGTGCTTCGCCTCGCATCCTGAGCGTAACATTTTAGCTTTTAATGGTATCCAACCATGCTTGGGGAGAATGTCCTGCTTCAATGGCTGTAAAGTCCTGAATGATCATGGCTGCATCACACTGTTGTGAGACTCTAATCTTGCATATATACCACAGGCAAACCAAGGAGACCAACACCAGAAGGCCTGCTAACGCTCCCATGCCTGCCCATTCCTTCAGATGATTCATGGCTGCAGCAATCCATGATGATAATTCTGTGGCTAGTCCTGTGTCCACTCTGGTAGAATTTACCATGACAATGGTCACTCTCAGCTGCTCCATCGTAGTATGGAATTCTCCAGTCCAATTACCTAAAATATAGCTTGACAATTGTTTAGACAGATTTGCAGCACAGGAAAAATTCTCATGTTATATGCTAGTGACTCCAAGTCCAGCATATTTTCATTGACACCCCAGTTGAGTGTTTTGCCATAGGGTATCAATTTGCTCCTGCATGAGGTCAATCCTCTGATTGAACACCATCAAGGTTCCTTTTAGATATATCACTTTTATGTTTTCCTGTATTCCTAATTGAGAGAGTGGCACACATGTGATTTAGGTTACAAAGTAATGCTTTGCGTTTATGTTCTTTAGTTGGAAACTTGTTAGGGTTAGGGTTAGGGTTAGGGTTAGAGTTAGGGGCTTAGGGTTAGGGTTAGGGTTAGGGGCTTAGGGTTAGGGTTAGGGCTATCGTTAGGGTTAGGGTTAGGGTTAGGGTTAGGGTTAGGGTTAGGGGTTAGGGTTAGGGTTAGGGTTAGGGTTATAACACTTTTCAGTTTTCCTGTTATAATAATTGAACAGGCGACACGAATGTGAATTAGTTTACAAAGTTGTGCTTTCCGATTCTGTTCTTTCGATGAAAACTTGTTTCTTTACCTTACATTTCGATTTATTGCTTTTCAGTTTCTCTGTATTCCTAATTGAGTGAGCGACACACATGTGATTTAGTTTACAAAGTAGTGCTTTGCGTTTCTGTTCTTCTGTTGGAAACTTGTTTCTGTGCTGTATAGTGTGATATATCACTTTTCAGTTTTCCTGTTATAGTAATTGAACGGGCGACACGTATGTGAATTAGTTTACAAAGTTGTGCTTTTCGTTTCTGTTCTTTCAATGGAAGCAGGTTCCTGTGCAATACAGTTCGATATATCACTTTTCAGTTTTCCTGTTATAATAATGGAATGGGCGACACATATGTGAAATAATTTACAAAGTTGTGCTTTGTGTTTCTGTTCTTTCGATGGAAACTTGTTTCTGTGCCTTAAAGTGTGAGATAACACTTTTCAATTTTCCTGTATTCCTAATTGAGCAAGCGACACACATGTGATTCCGCTTAAAAGTAGTGCTTTGCTTTTCTGTTCTTTCGTTCGAAACTTGTTCCTGTGCTGTACAGTGCGTTATATCTCTTTTCAGTTTTCCTGTATTCCTAATTGAGAGAGTGGCCCACATGTGATTTAGTTTACAAAGTAGTGCTTTGCGTTTATACTCTTTTTTGGACACTACTTCCTGTTAGGAACAAGTTAGGGTTAGGGTTATGGTTAGGGTTAGGGTTAGGGGATAGGGTTAGGGTTAAGGTTAGAGTTAGGGGCTTAGGGTGAGGATGAGGGTTATATCACTTTTCAGTTTTCCTGTTATAGTAATTGAACAGGCGACACAAATGTGAATTAGTTTACAAAGTTGTGCTTTGCGTTTCTGTTCTTTCGATGAAAACTTGTTTGTTTACCTTACATTTCGATTTATTGCTTTTCAGTTTCTCTGTATTCCTAATTGATTGAGCGACACACATGTGATTTAGTTTACAAAGTAGTGCTTTGCGTTTCTGTTCTGTTGGAAGCTTGTTTCTGTGCTGTATAGTGTGATACATCACTTTTCAATTTTCCTGTTATAATAATTGAACAGGCGACAGGTCAGGTGAATTAGTTTACAAAGTTGTGCTTTTTATGTTTCTCTTCTTTCCATGAAAACTTGTTTCTGTGCCGTACAGTACGAGATAACACTTTTCAGTTTTCCTGTATTCCTAATTGAGGAGCGACACCCATGTGATTCCGTTTTAAAAGTAGTGCTTTGCTTTTCTATTCTTTCGTTCTAAACTTTTTCCTGTGCTGTACAGTCGTTATATCACTTTTCAGTTTTCCTGCATTCCTAATTGAGCGAGTGGCACATATGTGATTTAGTTTACAGTAGTGCTTTGTGTTTATGTTCTTTCTTTGGAAACTTGTTCCTGTTAGGACCAAGTTAGGGTTAGGGTTAGGGTTAGGCTTAGGGTTAGGGTTAGGATTAGGGGCTTAGGGTTAGGGTTAGGGTTATATCACTTTTGAGTTTTCCTTTTATAATAATTGAACAGGCGATACGAATGTGAATTAGTTTACAAAGTTGTGCTTTGCATTTCTGTTCTATCGATGAAAACTTGTTTTTTGCCATACATATCGATTTATCCCTTTTCAGTTTTCCTGTATTCCTAATTGAGTGAGCGACACACATGTGATTTAGTTTACAAAGTAGTGCTTTGCGTTTCTGTTCTTCTGTTGGAAACTTGATTCTGTGCTCTACAGTGTGATATATCACATTTCAGTTTTACTGTTATAATAATTAAACGGGCGATACGAATGTGAATTAGTTTACAAATTGGGCTTTGCATTTCTGTTCTATCGATGAAAACTTGTTTCTTTGCCTTAAATTTCGATTTATTGCTTTTCAGTTTCCCTGTATTCCTAATTGAGTGAGCTACACACTAGTGATTTAGTTTATAAAGTAGTGCTTTGCGTTTCTGTTCTTCTGTTGGAAACTTGATTCTGTGGTGTACAGTGAGATATATCACTTTTCAGTTTTACTGTTATATTAATTGAACAGGCGACACTTATGTGAATTAGTTTACAAAGTTGTGCATTGCGTTTCTGTTCTTTCGATGAAAACTTGTTTCTTTGCTTAACATTTCGATTTATCGGTTTTCAGTTTCCCTGTATTCCTAATTGAGTGAGCGACACACATTTGATTTAGTTTACAAAGTAGTCCTTTGCGTTTCTGTTCTTCTGTTGGAAACTTGTTTCTGTGCTGTATAGTGTGATATATCACTTTTCAGTTTTCCTGTCATAATAATTGAACGGGCGACACGTATGTGAATTAGTTTACAAAGTTGTGCTTTTCGTTTCTGTTCTTTCGATGGAAGCAGGTTCCTGTGCTGTACAGTTCGATATATCACTTTTCAGTTTTCCTGTTATAATAATTGAACGGGCGACATGTATGTGAATTAGTTTACAAAGTTGTGCTTTGCGTTTCTCATCTTTCCATGGAAACTTGTTTCTGTGCCGTGAAGTCTGAGATTACACTTTTCAGTTTTTTTTCTGTATTCCTAATTGAGCAAGCGACACACATGTGATTCCGTTTAAAAGTAGTGCTTTGCTTTTCTGTTCTTTCGTTGAAACTTGCTCCTGTGCTTTACAGTGTGTTATATCACTTTTCACTTTTCCTGTATTCCTAATTGAGAGAGTGGCACACATGTGATTTAGTTTACAAAGTAGTGCTTTTGCGTTTATGTTCTTTCATTCCTGTTAGGAACAATTTAGGGTTAGAGTTAGGGTTATGGTTATGGTTAGGGTTAGGGGTTAGCGTTAGGGTTAGGTTTAGGGGCTTAGGATTAGGGTTAGGGTTAGGGTTAGGGTTAGGGGCTTAGGGTTAGGGTTAGGGTTATATCACTTTTCAGTTTTCCTGTTATAATAATTTAACAGGTGACACGAATGTGAATTTGTTTACAAAATTGTGCTAAGCGTTTCTGTTCTTCGATGAAAACTTGTTTCTTTACCTTACATTTCGATATATCGCTTTTCAGTTTTCCTGTATTCCTAATTGAGCGAGCGACACACATGTGATTTAGTTCACAAAATAGTGCTTTGCGTTTCTGTTCTTCTGTTGGAAACTTGTTTCTGTGCTGTACAGTGTGAGAGAACACTTTCAGATTTCCTGTATTCCTAATTGAGCGAGCGACACACATGTGATTTTGTTTAAAAGTAGTGCTTTGCTTTACTGCTCTTTCCTTGGAAACTTTTTCCTGTTAGGAATAATTTAGGGTTAGAGTTAGGGTTAGGTTTAGGGTTAGAGTTAGTTTTAGGGTTAGGGTAGGGTTAGGGTTAGGTTTAGAGTTAGGGTTAGGGTTAGGTTTAGGGGTTAGTCTTAGGGTTAGTGTTAGGGTTAGGGTTATTGTTCGGGTTAGGGCTAGGGGTAGAGGTAGGGTTAGGGGTAGGGGTACGGTTAGGGGCTTAGGGTTATGGTTAGGGTTATATCACTTTTCAGTTTTCCTGTTATAATAATTGAACAGGCGACACTAATGTGAATTAGTTTACAATTCTGTGCTAAGCTTTTCTGTTCTTTCGATGAAAACTTGTTTCCTTGCCTTACAATTCCATATAGCGCTTTTCAGTTTTCCTGTATTCCTAAGTGAGTGAGCGACACACATGTGATTTAGTTTACAAAGTAGTGCTTTGCGTTTCTGTTCTTCTGTTGGAAACTTGTTTCTGTGCTGTACAGCGTGATATATCACTTTTCAGTTTTGGGGTATTTCTAATTGAGCAGGTGGCACACATGTGATTAATTTACAAAGTAGTGTTTGAATTTATGTTTTTTCGTTGGAAACTTTTTCCTGTTAGTAAAAAGTTACGGTTAGGGTTAGGGTTAGGGTTAGGGTTAGGGTTAGGGTTAGGGTTAGGGGCTTAGGGTTAGGGTTATGGCTATATCACTTTTCAGTTTTCCTGTTATAATAATTGAACAGGCGACACGAATGTGAATTAGTTTTTTAAAGTTGTTCTTTGCGTGTCTGCTCTTTCGATGGAAACTTGTTTCTGTGCCATACAGTGCGAGATAACACTTTTTAGTTTTCCTGTATACCTAATTGAGCGAGTGACACACATGTGATTCCGTTTAAAAGTAGTGCTTTGCTTTTCTGTTCTTTTGTTTGAAACTTGTTCCTGTGCTGTACAGTCGTTATATCACTTTTCAGTTTTCCTGTATTCCTAATTGAGCGAGCGACACACATATGATTCCATTTAAAAGTAGTGCTTTGCTTTTCTGTTCTTTTGTTCAAAACTTTTTGATGTGCTGTACAGTGCGTTATATCACTTTTCAGTTTTCCTGTATTCCTAATTGAGTGAGTGGCACACATGTGATTTAGTTTACAAAGTAGTGCTTTGCATTTATGTTCTTTTGTTGGAAACATGTTCCTGTTAGGAACAAGTTAGGTTTAGGGTTAGGGTTAGAGTTAGGGTTAGGGTTAGGGTAGGGTTATGGTTAGGGTTAGGGTTAGGGGTAGGGTTAGGGTTAGGGGCTTAGGGTTAGGATTAGGGTCATATCAGTTTTCAGTTTTCCTGTTATAATAATTGAAAAGTAAACACGAATGTGAATTAGTTTACAAAGTTGTGCTTTGTGTTTCTGTTCTTTCCATGAAAACTTTTTTGTTTGCTGTACATTTCGATTTATCGCTTTTCAGTTTCCTGTATTCCTAATTGAGTGAGCGACACACATGTGATTTAGTTTACAACGTAGAGCTTTGAGTTTCTGTTCTTCTGTTGGAAACTTTTTTCTGTGCTATACAGTGTGATATATCACTTTTCAGTTTTCCTGTTATAATAGTTGAACGGGCGATACGTATGTGAATTATTTTACAAATTTGTGCTTTGCGTTTCTCTTCTTTCGATAGAAACTTTTTTCTGTGACATACAGTGCGAGATAACACTTTTCAGTTTCCTGTATTCCTAATTGAGCAAGCAACACACATCTGATTCCGTTTAAAAGTAGTGCTTTGCTTTTCTGTTCTTTCTTTCTTTCGAAACTTGTTCCTCTGTTGTACAGTGCTTTATATCACTTTTCAATTATCCTGTATTCTTAAATGAGCGTGTGGCACACATGTGATTTAGTTTACAAAGTAGTGCTTTGCGTTTATGTTCTTCGTTGGAAACATGTTTCTGTGCTGTACAGAGTGATATATCACTTTTCAGTTTTCCTGTTATAATAATTGAACGGCGACACGTATGTGAAGTAGTTTACAAAGTTGTGCTTTGCGTTTCTGTTCTTACGATGGAAACTTGTTCCTGTGCTGTACAGTGTGATATATCACATTTCAGTTTTCCTGTTAAAATAATGAATCGGCGACACATATGTGAATTAATTTACAAAGTTGTGCTTTGCGTTTCTGTTCTTTCGTTGGAAACTTGTTCCTTTTTAGGAACAAATTAGTGTTAGGTTAGGGTTAGTGTTAGGGTTAGGGTGAGGTTAGGGTTAGGGTAGGTTTAGGGTCAGGGTTAGGGTTAGGGTTAGTGTTAGGGTTAGGGTTTGGGGCTTAGGGCTAGGGTTAGGGTTGTATCACTTTTCATTTTCCTGTTATAATAATTGAGCAGGCGACACGTATGTGAATTAGTTTACAAAGTTGTGCTTTTCGTTTCTCTTCTTTCGATGGAAGCAGGTTCCTGTGCTGTACAGTTCGATATATCACTTTTCAGTTTTCCTGTTATAATAATTGAGCAGGCGACATGTATGTGAATTAGTTTACAAAGTTGTGCTTTGTGTTTCTCATCTTTCCATGGAAACTTGTTTCTGTGCCGTGAAATCTGAGATTACACTTTTCAATTTTTCTGTGTTCCTAATTGAGCAAGCGACACACATGTGATTCCGTTTAAAAGTAGTGCTTTGCTTTTCTGTTCTTTTGTTCGAAACTTGCTCCTGTGCTTTACAGTGTGTTATATCACTTTTCACTTTTCCTGTATTCCTAATTGAGAGTGGCACACATGTGATTTAGTTTACAAAGTAGTGCTTTGCGTTTATGTTCTTTCATTGGAAACTTGTTCCTGTTAGGAACAATTTGGGGTTAGAGTTAGGGTTATGGTTATGGTTAGGGTTAGGGGTTAGGGTTAGGGTTAGGTTTAGGGGCTTAGGATTAGGGTTAGGGTTAGGGTTAGGGTTAGGGTTAGGGGCTTAGGGTTAGGGTTAGGGTTATATCACTTTTCAGTTTTCCTGTTATAATAATTGAACAGGCGACACGAATGTGAATTAGTTTTTTAAAGTTGTTCTTTGCGTGTCTGCTCTTTCGATGGAAACTTGTTTCTGTGCCATACAGTGCGAGATAACACTTTTTAGTTTTCCTGTATACCTAATTGAGCGAGTGACACACATGTGATTCCGTTTAAAAGTAGTGCTTTGCTTTTCTGTTCTTTTGTTTGAAACTTGTTCCTGTGCTGTACAGTCGTTATATCACTTTTCAGTTTTCCTGTATTCCTAATTGAGCGGCGACACACATATGATTCCATTTAAAAGTAGTGCTTTGCTTTTCTGTTCTTTTGTTCAAAACTTTTTGATGTGCTGTACAGTGCGTTATATCACTTTTCAGTTTTCCTGTATTCCTAATTGAGTGAGTGGCACACATGTGATTTAGTTTACAAAGTAGTACTTTGCATTTATGTTCTTTTGTTGGAAACATGTTCCTGTTAGGAACAAGTTAGGTTTAGGTTAGGTTAGAGTTAGGGTTAGGGTTAGGGTAGGGTTATGGTTAGGGTTAGGGTTAGGGGTAGGGTTAGGGTTAGGGGCTTAGGGTTAGGATTAGGGTTATATCAGTTTTCAGTTTTCCTGTTATAATAATTGAAAAGTCGACACGAATGTGAATTAGTTTACAAAGTTGTGCTTTGTGTTTCTGTTCTTTCCATGAAAACTTTTTGTTTGCTGTACATTTCGATTTATAAGCTTTTCAGTTTCCTGTATTCCTAATTGAGTGAGCGACACACATGTGATTTAGTTTACAACGTAGAGCTTTGAGTTTCTGTTCTTCTGTTGGAAACTTTTTTTGCTATACAGTGTGATATATCACTTTTCAGTTTTCCTGTTATAATAGTTGAGCAGGCGTCATTATGTGAATTATTTTACAAATTTGTGCTTTTTGCGTTTCTCTTCTTTCGATAGAAACTTTTTTTCTGTGACATACAGTGCGAGATAACACTTTTCAGTTTCCTGTATTCCTAATTGAGCAAGCAACACACATCTGATTCCGTTTAAAAGTAGTGCTTTGCTTTTCTGTTCTTTCTTTCTTTCAAACTTGTTCCTCTGTTGTACAGTGCTTTATATCACTTTTCAATTATCCTGTATTCTTAAATGAGCATGTGGCACACATGTGATTTAGTTTACAAAGTAGTGCTTTGCGTTTATGTTCTTCGTTGGAAACATGTTTCTGTGCTGTACAGAGTGATATATCACTTTTCAGTTTTCCTGTTATAATAATTGAGCAGGCGACACATTATGTGAAGTAGTTTACAAAGTTGTGCTTTGCGTTTCTGTTCTTCTGATGGAAACTTGTTCCTGTGCTGTACAGTGTGATATATCACATTTCAGTTTTCCTGTTAAAATAATGAATCGGCGACACATATGTGAATTAATTTACAAAGTTGTGCTTTGCGTTTCTGTTCTTTCGTTGGAAACTTGTTCCTTTTAGGAACAAATTAGTGTTAGGTTAGGGTTAGTGTTAGGGTTAGGGTGAGGGTTAGGGTTAGGGTAGGTTTAGGGTCAGGGTTAGGGTTAGGGTTAGTGTTAGGGTTAGGGTTTGGGGCTTAGGGCTAGGGTTAGGGTTGTATCACTTTTCATTTTTCCTGTTATAATAATTGAACAGGCGACACGTATGTGAATTAGTTTGCAAAGTTGTGCTTTTCGTTTCTCTTCTTTCGATGGAAGCAGGTTCCTGTGCTGTACAGTTCGATATATCACTTTTCAGTTTTCCTGTTATAATAATTGAACGGGCGACATGTATGTGAATTAGTTTACAAAGTTGTGCTTTGTGTTTCTCATCTTTCCATGGAAACTTGTTTCTGTGCCGTGAATCTGAGATTACACTTTTCAATTTTTCTGTGTTCCTAATTGAGCAAGCGACACACATGTGATTCCGTTTAAAAGTAGTGCTTTGCTTTTCTGTTCTTTTGTTCGAAACTTGCTCCTGTGCTTTACAGTGTGTTATATCACTTTTCACTTTTCCTGTATTCCTAATTGAGAGTGGCACACATGTGATTTAGTTTACAAAGTAGTGCTTTGCGTTTATGTTCTTTCATTGGAAACTTGTTCCTGTTAGGAACAATTTAGGTTAGAGTTAGGGTTATGGTTATGGTTAGGGTTAGGGGTTAGGGTTAGGGTTAGGTTTAGGGGCTTAGGATTAGGGTTAGGTTAGGGTTAGGGTTAGGGTTAGGGGCTTAGGTTAGGGTTAGGGTTATATCACTTTTCAGTTTTCCTGTTATAATAATTGAACAGGCGACACGAATGTGAATTAGTTTTTAAAGTTGTTCTT
>JAEOAE010003116.1:0-17375 GCA_036365155.1 Meriones psammophilus
AGCAAGGTGATTGGTCCCAGGTTTCAACGGTCATGATATCATAGGGCTGGACTGCGTGGACAACATCGAAGCGTTGATTCCTGAACAGCTCTCTTGAGTGATCAGTATGTGCTGCAGAAGGATTCTTCGAATCGAGCGAGAACCTCTGTCTGTATTGTTAGGATCAATCGAAATGGTGACTGTTTGGTTCCTCGCGTCGTCCCTTCCGTGATGCGGCAGGTTCGAGTGAACTTTTGAGTAGGTGTTCATAGTCGAAGTCTACATGTAGACAGATCCGAAGGAATTTTACATATATAGAAATTTGTATACATACCGGCACCGATGCTGGTAGATGCACGCGTGCGCGCCTACATGTCTATCTGTAGACGCGCCTGTATTTGAATGGACATGCATGCTTACACAGCCGGGCGCGTACTCGGTATACACAATTGAGGAGACGTCTCCCATACACGTATACTGGCAGATACGCCTACGCGACATATTGTCATATATATATATATATATATATATATGTATATACGTGTAAGACTAAAGTGGCAGCAAGGTGAATTCTAGCAGCAGCACGAGGGACTGACCAGAAGGAAGAGAAACAGCCAGGGACGGAAATTATTGTGCACAAATAAATGCGTATCTTAATGGTGCTCCTGTGTGAGTAGTGGCCACGTGAAGAAAACTTTTCGTTTACGGCCGCATATTTGCGTCGTCGCATATATGAAATAAGTTTCAGCACGGTCCTGGTCTCTAGGTTTTCTGTTAGTCTGTGTACACACTAGGACGTGTATATATACACACACATATATATATCTATGTGATTCTGATATGTATCTCTCTTACACTGCCGAACAACTTCACCTACCACCTCAGCAACCGCAGCCACAGTGGTAAAGGCAAGAGCAGCAGCGTGCTTACAGCTGCTGCGGTTCAAGGCAGAGCTGGCGCTGATGCAGCTGCTGTTAGAGAGCAACAGTTTACCGTTGTACAGCTTCCCCTTCACTTGCAACATCCACAAGCGCAGCGAAGGCTCTCACACACTACCGGAGTAATCTAAACCAGATGCAGTTACAGCAGCAGCGCGGACATAGCAGCAGTAATACAAGAAAGTCAGTCTGATGGGCGGAGCCGTAGCAGCGGCTACAGTAGCTCAGTGCGTCAGCGATGGCTGCACCACAAGTCGCATCGAATGCAGGTTAAATACATCTCAGAATGTGGCAGTGCATCTTATATTTGTCTTCTCTACACGAAAACAGCAACCGTTTCATCAGTGGCATAGCACGTGTGGACAGCCTGGTAATGCTGCTGCTGTAGCAAGCGTGGTGTCCGCTAGTACCGGCAAGCGAGGTGTCACAGGAAACAGAGAAGGCAACGTCAGCATCGACAGAAGGACGTTTAGTCATCAAAAGACTTTTAGTCCATTGGGTAATACAATAATAGGGCGATCGTCCCAGAAACGGCAACGAGGAGGCAGAAGCCGGCGAAGGAGCAGCGTCAAAGAGCGACAATAAGACCAGCGAAAGCAATAGGAACATCTGCAGCAGCAGCACTTCCTCGCAAATAATCGCAGCGTGGTCGCCTCCCTAGCAGCGGAAATGACGGGCTTTCATGTGACGACGCAGCAGGGAAGGCGCGGAGAAAAAGAAAAGCGGAAAGAGTAGCAGTGACGGAAGTTGACACGCGACATAAGCCGCTGCCTTTGATATTGTCGAGGTTGCCCTTGCTAGTAAACTTGCCTTTTTCGCTGTTGCTGCTACGATTGCTAGTTTTGCGTTTGTTGCTACTGCTTGACACACGGTTCCCAGAGAGCGAAAACGGTGTCGATGGCGTGTAGAATGTGGGAGTCGTTGGCAGTTCTTTATTTTGTTGTTCTGTTCTGTTTCCATCCCTCCTGTTGTTTCTTTCTCGTGGATCATGCGACTGCTTTCGCTGCCCGTGAACCAGGCTGAAACTTTTCTTCTATTGAATTGCCCTCCTGCTCTCCTCCGCTTTCCAACGTATGTGCGGAGCCGAGGCAAATTTATGAAGCAGTACGTGAGTCATGACGCTGACATATACATCTGTCTGTAGGTAGCCCAAAAGCTTGAGTATGAAGATATGCATATGCAGATACACATTGAATGGGCATTCTGGAGGTGTAGAGAGAGACATAAATTTGCATGTGGATACGTAGGTGGCCTGCGATTAAACACTGCTATATTATATGTACGGCTGGATGAAGACCACGAGTTCAGGGTTTAGGCTTTCGAGGTCTAGAGTATACGTTAGAAGGAATTGTAGCAGTAGCGTTAGGGCAGTGGGAAACGTTTGAGAGTCGACGCAGATACACACCAGCACAAGTATATGCTCATTTCTAGAATGATTGGATAGTGCGTACGCGGCTAGATCCCCGGGACCGGGATGGGTGCAAAAGCGGAGAGTGAAGATTGACGCAGGACAATACGCATGAGAATGCCGTATATAGATGTCCGTACGTGCATACTCATCGAGTCAGACATGTGCTTATGGAGATGTACAGGTATATCGTTAGTTCAGCGTGAGTATGGACTGAAGCGACACAAGGAAACGCGATTGCAGGCACGCAGGTATAATACGAGGGGAGGAAGCGATGTAGATGTACACACGTAGGGCTGCAGTTGGTTGTAAGAGGATGAAGTTTCAACTAAGAAACTGGGGGTATACATCACACACATACGTCGTTATGCAGACATTTTATAATATGGGAATATCCATACATATTCCTGTCGGCATGTACTGACGCATAAAGATATATATATATATATATATATATATATATATATGCACCAATATATGCATACCCGTCTCTTTCTCTCCATACGTGTGCATATACATATACATATATACATATACAAATATGAATATACACGCGAATGGAAGGTATGAAAGTCTGCGTAGAGGGTGAATGTGTAGATGTAGGTACAGCTATATCTAAACGCAGCTACACATATATATGACAGCCGACACATTCAGGTAGAGTAGGGGCCTTAAGTGAATGGGTCAACGAATGTTGAAGTACCGCTGAAAGCAACTACCGATATGTTGACGTCATACCAAGCCCTTAATTCATGTAGACCTCTGAAACTGGAGCCCGAGTCTGATGTACTGTGTAAGGACACATCCAGTTGATTTTTTATTAACGTCGGTGGCCTTTTCGTCTTCGGCGAAAACTGCACAGCGCCATTAACGAACGCGTGGCAGGAAAAGCAGGAAGCTCTGCGCAGATCAGACACCACCAGCCCTCACAAATCTGTACGCTGGTTGATATACCTCTTTCTTTGGCGTTCGTGAAGGAACACCCATTCCTGTCCCCTTCTGTCTGCGTCATCCGGTTTCTCAAACGTGGAGTTGCGCCAGCTACGAATAATTAATTGGCCATATACGGGAAGTAATCAAAATGTAGATCCATGCTCAAGCATCTGTATTCAACATGTACGTTGACCATGTTAACGATGAGTTCCTACGTTGTTCATCATAGACCGTCCTCAAGCATACGATTGACTGCCAGCATAGCACGGTGCGCATGCTAGACTTCGGGACTGAGTACACAACGGTCTCGAGAGTAGATGTTACCGGCAATGGCGAGTGTTGTCCGGCGCAATGTTTCAGATGTGAGAGTGTTTCCACTGATGAGGCTTGCGCGATCAGTCCTATCCTTGGACTTAGCCACAGGCCCTGGCCGCTCGTACACTGGTACTTTATGAGCATGTGGCAGCTTGAGAGGACGCACGTACTCGTTGCACATGTGTTTGGGGAATCGACCATCGCAGTGTGCGTGGAATGTGCACTGTAAATACGTGTCAGATCGACGAGGCATTCTCCGTGTCTGGTGTCAAATTCCAGAATGGCGCAATGCACGACAATTCGGTCTGCAGAAAGCAGGACCGACCCAGCAAATTTTATACACGCAGAGCATGACTGTTCCATCACTGGCTTTTCGAAGTAATGAAGCACTCGTTATCTTGCCGCTTTGGAGCTGAGCACGGCCTGAAAAAATTTGGGCACAGTTTACCTTTCAGTTGTCCGCGCATCACCTTTTACGATAATAGTATCCAACTGCTAAACGACGTCCGCCTGCTGTGGTTGCAGAAGTGTTTGATGGACGCTCACTGAGCTCTACAAGGTGGCGTTGATGCGGGATGAATTGCATGGTGTTTCCGACGTGCCATACGCTGCGGCACAACTACGCTGAGCACTCCAAGAGCTTAACAGGTTTGGTGGGTCGAATTCCTCGCAGGACTGAAAGATGCTCCGACAAGGGTACGCGTTAAACAAATTTGTTCTCTTCCCCCCAACATATCGGTTCTAGGCGACGCGTGTGGTTGTGCGAGTGCTGTTACAGTTCTCGCCCAGATTACGTACTGCCAGAACGACGTCCATGCTAAATGGATTTATAAGTTTGTCTGTGTGGAGCTATTGTACTAGCCGGCGCAAACACTGTATTCCCAAGGATTAGCTTCTTGAGTTGTTCGCGTCGTACTAATGACGTAATGAAGACGTCGACAGAGTTAGAATAGAAGCTACACCACCGGCCCACATCGCATGGCAGTTGTCTTTCAGCGCAAAGGCACCTCCTGCAGTCTATTCTAGACACCAAGTACTTCGTAGGCTGGTTTTGAATTAGTACTTTAGTATTAAAACTACGGTCGCGCGGATACATGTTACTTCGACTCTGCGGCAGACTCCACTGACAGCGTCTCAAACAACCAAGGAGCCGGTCAGAGATCTGCATGGTTGCTTTAGGAATCCCACCACGTTGTCTGGTGCCCACACAAATTGTTATTTCCTTAGCGCGACTGTGCACACATGAGCTGTGGAATGGTACGGAAATGACTTCCTTGTCTTCCGTTTCATAACCTGTATTCGAATGGGCCGCCTCGTTACAGTCGCATTCACGAACAGGTGGAACGCCACCTAGGTTTCATTTGCTCATCGCGTGCACAATGGTCTTCGGGTAAAGTACAGCGTGTGTCCAGTCTTACGTAAGATACAGCGAATGCCTTTTAGTTGAACAGGCATGCAAAACTGACTTGTGCCTACAAAGCAAACCGTGTCCCGACTAGTCCCATGAAATGTGCAATAAACAGGAATTCTCCCAAAGTTGGGCAGCGACGGGTTCGGGTACCTTCAAATCTCGTTCATGCCCCCCGTCCCGAGAAACTGTTGCGCTGGTATTTGCCTGTCGTTCAGTGTCCCTTGTGCGGACACACCGAACAATGCTTTCGTGAAGCTTCTGTGTGTATTGGTGGGAGCGTCTCGCAGAGGAAGCACAAAGGTGTTTGAAGGACCTGAACGAGATTCGAAGTCACTCAATGGGGCCTTTGGCCAGTTCCCGCCCAAAGCATCTTTCGGCTGAATGCGTCATAATTTTTCCACGAACATGCAGAAAAAGGAGGTTCAGGTGTTGCAGTAGCGCTGGGTAGTCCTGCTATGCTGGCTTGGAAAAAAGTTAAGTTTGAGAGGCGTGTTTCTCAGAACAGCGCTTAGATAATTGCATGAGCACTTGCCTTCTAGTGCTCCTGCTGCTGGAGTTGTGCCTCACGGAAATATTCGGTGTAATCTACCTGTACCAACTCCATTCGCACAGAAACAATCGTCATTTCCTGGTTTGCATGTATCACGAGCAGTATCAGGCATCTGCTTTTCAGGAGCGTTGCCCATTAATTTGCCAGTCGTGTCGACCTACCGGGAGACAGGTACGCGGGTAGTTTCATTGCTACCCTAAAGCGTTCGGGTCTTCGTGCTGCCTTGCACGAACTGGAGTAAGTGCTCCTCTCGTAAAGACGCACAGCGACGCTGGACCGGCCACAGGGCTCAATGCACGCAATGTCAACTTGTGAATGCTGCACAAAACACGAAGGTGTTACGCGCGGTAAGAGAACTCCTTGCTTTTAGCTGGGGAAGCACTCGCGCGGTCGATCGACTCTCCATACCGAGCAGGAGTCTGCGTCTTCACAACGTGAATCGGTACGCAGGAAGACGCTTGGTTTGTCTCGGGGAATTTCTTCGTCAATTCAGTGCCTGCATGAAACATTTCATTCTGTTAACGTACTACACGTCATGGATTGCTTCGAAGGTGAATCCACATGTGTTGGGCGACAGAAGACTATGTGTTGCATGGAATTGTAGCGCCCCGGTCTTTAGCCGCTTGAAGCATTCACACCGCATAGAAGAATCAAAATACGGATTGTCGGCGGCCATTTCTTGACTGATTACAGAGGACACTATGCCGCTGCGCCGGTGTCCTATAAGTTTTTTCTACCCACGCCGTGTTCGGTAATTTCTTTCTACCTGTCTGTCAGAGTGTACTTGCGCGATTCCCAGGGCAGCGAGCAGTGAGTTTGGTGACGCTGTTGCTACGCCGGCCGTTTTCCTCCTACGCACATGCTGTCTACAATTGTTCACTCACAATGCACGTCTTTGAACCTGCCGTAACGTACTTTTCGACTTTTGACTCATTTCGCCATATCGGTGTATCTGCGCAGTCTGCTGAAGACATCATTGATGATCACAATAGTTGAGTTTCAACAGCCTTTTCCTATGCCGTGCCACGTATTCAAGAGCAGCCTACACAATGCGGTGTTCTTCCTTAACGTTAATGAACGTTGCACTTGCGTCTTTGGGGCCAATACCACCAGAAGCCATGCGTTTGAGTTGAACAAGGAATCGCCAGGTCTAGCGAACTTCATTTTTCAGAAGTGGAGACTTCCAGCAGGAAGTAATGCATTCCACAAGAAATCGGAAGGACAAAACAGATCAAATCTCTTCAATGGTATGTGGCAGCATTCTGTGCACACAAACACTGTTTGAGAGGTGCGGGACGGCAGTAGGCTCCGCCCAGTGTGGTTGTCCTTATCACTTTTGCCCTTGTAATACGGGTGAGATTCGGCCTGTTATGCTATGGTGAGCATGGCTAGACCTCGATCTGGAAGGGCACTCCGCCTTCGCGCAAGGGCGAATGCTAATATAGGAGGCATGTGGTGAGCATAGTGCGTGGGAGAGATAAACAAAATTTCAACAGAAGGGAGTACATCGTGCGCTGTCCTACATATTTTTCAAGGAAGGTGGAGGCAGGCAGGACTTAGCAAAAACGTGGCTCTACGGCCCGGAGGGATGTGTATTTACGTAGAAGTCCGTAATGTGCCTGAAGTAGATGACACGGTGAGGAGAACTGTGCGGGTGGCCCCTGCACCCGTGGGAGAGGGCGCAAGCGTGACAAAGAAGAACCAATTCCTGAGGTCCTATCAACCCATTGAAGCTTGTCTGCAGTAGCGAGGAGGCAAAATGTCTTACCACCGTCGGTGAAGGTGTTCAGATCTCTCTCTTGCCAGAGGAGGAGCTGGACGGCATTGTTTTCGTTGATGCGGTTGCGCTCTGAGGTAGCGCGCAGTCCCCTCTTGTGTCGTCTTCAGCCACGGAAAGCAGCAAGGCTTCACTTGCGTGCAAAGGTTTTGACAGGTGTGGATCGGAGGGAGCATATGAAATGGACACACAAGCAGGACACCGTGTTTGACGCTTCAAGAGAACGCGTGTATATTTTCACGCAAGCATGTCTTCTGCTGTCGAATAAGGCGGACGTATATGATCTTGCCTGCCCATCTCCAGACGTTTGACGTTTGTGACCATGACAGCTGTAGAGCTTTCCTTGAAGACGACAGGAAGATATGCTTTGGCGGTTGTATATAGGGCTTTGAAAATACGGTAGGACAGGTTTCATCAGCCCGTTTCTCCTTAGCAAGGCGTTAAGGCGAAAATGTATGTACGCATGTGAAAACCTTCATCTGCTGTCCCTCGACCCGAGGCATTCATGCACTTCCCTAAGCATGCACTGTAAGGGTCGTATATGGTGAGAGCATCATGCTCGTCCCTCGTCAGATTAAAACACGCACAAACAGAAAACGTCAGTCTGATGCCCGCGGTGTTGTTCTCAGGCAATCCGGCGTTCCCTCTGGGCCCCCGAAACTAATGGAGAGCGGTAAATGGTTGCTGTACGCATATCTGGAAACAACTGGAAAGCGAGAAAAGGAAAAAGAAAAAATCCGTGACCCATGCGTAAGTGTGCGGCGCGCGACTGAACGTTTTGAGGGTATACACGTATGTATTCAATCACTTCCATGGCTTAAAAACAAGTTCGACTTATGTCAGTTTGCTGGAGTGAATGTCTCCTGAGATTCGCATACGACTGTGACTCTGCACTTTGACATTTCACTGTCAGAATTAGCCACTCTAACGAGTCGATGGGTCGGAGGGGTACCACACTAGGGAAAGTGAGCAAAAGTGAAGAAGCGTTTGCATAAGAGAGATTCCACGTCGTTTTCAACACGTCTGAGGTTGTATGCTTTCGACGGGAAAGACAATGGAACGGTCGTGAAGTGTGAAGAGCCTGCTGGTCTTTCACCGTCTGAACCGATGACAGATGTCGTCGTGCAAGTGGTTTGGTTCTCAGAAAATTCATCGTTCCCATTCGTTCCATAGTTCACAAGAAGCGGTAAGCCTTTGTCTGGATGCATATCCCGAAAGTGACAGAAACAGAACGACAACCTGTGAAGTGTCTGTAAAAGTGCGGCGGCGAGCTGAGCGTCTGGAAAGCCGCACGTGTGCTTTCAAGCAGTTCTCTAACTTTATGGGAAGTTTTCGTGATACGTGTGCTCTGCCGTCTACATCTCTCGACATTCGCGTACGGTTCTGAAACTGCGCGTTTACATTTCATTTTCACAGTATCAACTATGGCGAGTGGATATGTCGTCACGGCAGTACACATTAGGAAAGGGCGCACGATCGAAGAAGCGTATGTCTATGAAAGGCTCCATGGTTTATTTATCCCTATTGAATGCACTGCTCTGGAAAAGCAATGTAACGGTGCTGAACCGTGGAGAACATCCTGTCCTTTCCTCGTCAGCACTGAATACAGTTATCGTCGGTCTCATGCCTGAAGTTTTGTTTTCAGACAATCCAATATTCCCTTTCGCCCCCTCAATGTTCGCGAGAAGCTGTAAGAGTTCGCTTGCATGCACCTGCGGAGACTGACGGGATACCGGAGAGGATCCTCTGAACTGCATGTACAATTGCGTATTCGATGTTTTGAGAGTACGCACGTATGTTTTCCGGCAGTTCCATGGCATAGTAAGGGACTCGCCTGACATGGTGCTCTGGCGTATATGTCTCCTATGAGTTTGAGCCTTTGCACTTCAATATCACGGTCATTGTGGCGAGTGAATGTGTCGCGGTGAGCACACTGGGGAAAACACGCGCAAGTGAAAACGCGTATGCAGACGAAAGGCAACATGGCTTGGTTATCGACGCCTGCATTTTATGCACTTTTCTGGGAAAGCAGCGTAACGGTTGTGAATGGTGGAGGACATCCTGCCCTTTTCTAATCAGAAATGAATGCACATAACGTCGGTCTCATGCCTGGAGGTTTGTTTTCAGACAATCCAAGATTCCCATTCGTCCCTCGATTCGCCAGAAGCGGGAACCTATTGCCTGGATGCATATCTGGAGAATGTTGGGAAAGGGGGGAACCTGTGAACTGCACATATTCCCAAGCCGCTGTGTCTAGCACTTACTGAAAGCAGGGGTATGTTTGCAAGGGGCGTAACAGCTCAATACTCTAATGCAGGCTTGTTAGGTTTCGGGTTTGCGAACCCTAGCCGTTTGCAAGCGAGAGGACTTGGGCCGTCGTACTTATATACAAAAGCGCATCTTTATTTGCAAGTGCGCTTCTGAAGACCCTGACGCGTTATTGCCTCAACGCCCGCACCTTGCGCATACCGGTCGAAGGCAACGATGATGGCCGTAGTTGTTGAGCTCCTTGGGACTCTACCGCTCTCAAACGAACGTAGAAATGCCCGTTCTTTCCGCTCTGGCGTCTTTTCCGCAGGCAATTCGACGTTATCTCCGTCCATGGCTCTCGGGCTTTGTAAGCCTTTGTCTGGGTAAAAACTGGAGGTAGATGGGAACCGGAGGAACTTGTTAAGTTTATCGTAAATCAAGTTATTCTGCGTTGAGCGTTCCGCGGAAATGACTCTCTGATCCCAACAACTTTGTATTCTAAAGCAGAGCAGACGTCAGGGCCCACGCACAGTCGGCATTCGTGAGCATCAGAGGTCAAAGTCCTGGGCTTAGCGCACCACGAAGGACGCGCCCCAAACTAAAAGAACGTACGGGGCTAGCCTTGTTTAGGGCTAATTTCTTTATCGTGTACAACTTATACGCATTTGCGACAAGGCCACCCGTATTGTGGTTGACGCATACCTTGACTGAGCTCCTCTGCCGGAACCGCAAGCACGAAAAATTTTCTTTTCCTCCGTCTAGGACTGTAGGCATTAGAAGATTCAGCGACTTAGGGGTTTGAAAGCGATTTTACCCCATCTCCTGGCTCTAACGGCTCGGCTTTGGCGTAGAGGAGCAGACCACCTCGGTATTTTGAAAAGACACAAATTGTTTCCTTCCTCGTCACCGCTGCGGATGGTCAATGCTTCTCGGCAGTCGACCCAGAAAACCCGGACTGGTTCAGGCAGTTCTTGACAGCCATACAGGGCAAAGAAGCTGGCTGATGACACACTGTCTAGTATAGTATCTGACTTGGATAAATTGATACACGAAGCTTACACATACTGGGTTGACGTTGCGGCTGATAAGTGGGCCAGATTCTACCAAACAACTACCCCATTTATTGCCTCGAAGTCTGCGTTAATCTCAACGACAAGGGCAAATTTATCAAGACCGAGTGTCGTGGGTGTACACCGCCTTGGAGTCTGTTCGACATCCACGTATAAGTGCGTTACACTCCAGCGTTTTAAGACATTCGCCTGCGTCGCGCTGACGGATGCGCCGCTGACCAAAAGAGCTCTTTCTTCCGAGCCACCTGAATCAACGTGATCACCTAGGAGAATGTGTTGTAGACAGTAGATGATGAAGCCACGATGCTGTCTCGGCTCTCTTACCGGTTGTGGATTCAAGGTTGTCATGCATGGAGCACAATATACCATAAGCAAGACAAAGAAAAGGGAGCACCCGCACACTGACGCGATGGCGATAGTGACAGAGGAACTACTAAAACCTTGAGAGAGATACTGCTACAATGTCAGTTGTGAGCATGGAGCTCCATATGCGTGAATAAACCGGCGGACTCGGTATTGCACAAGGTGGCAGTTAACGACCTAGTCATGATGGCGAAGATGATGCTGACGAAGAGGATGAGTGTGGTGTTGACGACGACAGCGGCAGGGTATGAGCGCTTTCTAGGTGGATTGGAGTGTAGACGTTTCTAGTGAGTGAGCCTAAGATTGCGTGGGAATCGCCAAATGTTCACAAGCACAAGCCCAGTCACACATGGCCTTGTGAACAGTACAGGAAGCTCCAAGGTCGGTAGTTTTTAATACTTACGGAGCGTCGAAGAGAGGCAATTTTTATGTACACTCTCATGCCCGTGGACTCCGGCATCGCGCACTGGATGCTTCAACGTCCCCGGAACCTACCGGTTTCGAAGAAATGGAATCCAAACAACTCTGCTGGCCCGACGGTCTTTGAAAATGATGGAGCACCGTGTTGTCGCTCTAGAGGTAAACGCGCCTAGGTATCTGCTAGGGGCTGCCCTCGCGTCGACTGCCGATATGTGCGCAATTTTCTACGGTGCCCCAACGTCCCGGGAAATGGGCTCATTCACAAAAATCTCACCCTTTACCAAATATGTATACTGTTGCGATGCCCTGGTTGCGCCTGCACATGAGACGTAAGCAAATAAGCCTGTACATGGCACAGCGTACAATGTCGGTATCTGCGAACCTCTAGTATCGTTCAGCGGCGAGCTCACCCCCAGGAAGCCTCGCTGATCAGGCCAGGACACGCAGGCACGATCAGGGGGTGTGAGTGCCGTCATCCCGCTCAACAGAATAGGGCATCCCTTCATTTTGGAAGTTTCATGCCTTGATACAGGGCTACACTATATGAGTCACTTTACTTGGGGCAAGTAAAGTGCCACCGCATCACATTCGCGACGGAGGGATCCTCAGCCCCTGCTTTGTCAGGATTATGAGGGGTGTCGCTGTCGCAGGTACTTTCGGGGGTTTTTGACTAAAACGTGAAATTCGGATGTTTTATGGCACACTAATCGGTCGAGCAGTGAAGGATTATGCAGTAGCAGTTGGTTATTGTGCTGAGCTTCTTGTCGTTTACGGTCGACGTGCACTTTCCGGCTTGTTGACCACTTTTTCCGTCGTCCGAAAGGACAACACAAGATTGGAACATCATAGGGGCCATCTGTGGTTATCTCATACTGTGAATACTGTGAATAGCGTCCGAGCGAAGCTTTTTTGCCGTAAGCGGTTTCGCTCGTGGTGATCGAAGAAACACTCGTGCTGCAAAGAAACGCTTCAGCCCCCCAAGAGCTGCTCTCTGCAAGACTTGCGTCAGCGTAGCAAGGAACGTTTTTTGCTTCCTTGCGCCGTTCTCTCCACTACTGGCAGGCGTATAGAGGACTTTTCCATGCACCACACGCCATAGATTGCCTGACGACAGTGTGTTCCGGGAGGCGTGGAATTACGTTGCACCTGTCGCCAAACACTCAGATTGCTGGCACTACGCGGAATTAGCGCCTTGCTGACAGCGACGATCTACCGTTCGTACCCTGTACCCTATGAATATATATCGCTGTAGCTTCGCGCTTCAACTTCTTCCACCGCCCGCCGCCGGGCCCGTGGCTGGTCGATACCGCCATGGTGCTCGCCCGAAGCAGCATGCAGTGTACTCCACATGAAGTCGGCCGCGCTTCCCACATCTTCTGTGCGCAACCCTGTGAACAATTTCCCCTCCCAATGTACGTGTATGGACTCGGCGTCTCAACTTCTATCTTTTTTTTAACGCTTTCGTAGGCCTGTAGTGTACCTGTATTAATGACACTGGGAATACGCAGACTAGCGGAGTGTGTCTACCAGCGTCAACACTTCGCCTTCAGCCGCGCGCTTCGATGCAGTGACACACCTTGAGGTAAAACCGATAAAATGCAGCGTTTTCATTCGGCAATCCGCATTTTCGCTGCACTGGCGGTATTGGCGGTTCCCATCAGAAGCTATGCGTCTCCCCTGATAAAGAAATCAGAAGGTGCACAGCAGCTTACCTTCCAAAGGTTGAGGAAGTTAGCAGAATATGGCGCGCCCCGGGAAGAAACAGATTTGCTTGGTAAGGAATCAGCGGTGCAAGCAGCCTAGCAAAAACCGTCAACGCTACAAGGCAGCATTTTGGGCGAACAATCGACATTGGCAGGTCGAAGGCGACTGCCGGACTGCACTGACTACACCTGTCCTTGTATGACCTATGCCCGTGAGATGAGCGCAGTTATATTGTTGTCAGCAAGCTAATCGTTGACTGAAAGCCCATCCAGCTTTCCCGTTCAGGTCACTGCTGTCGCGTGAGACGTGTGCGACCTCGAGAACGTGAGGGCCGACGTCTGGCTTAGTTAACTTTGAGGAGCAAAGCTGACGTAGAATTACGGCTTTTTTCGTAAAGTCGACAACATTTACACAAGTATGGCTCTGCAAGTTGAGGGCCGATACGTCCACGGTGGAAGGCCGTCCAAAATGTCCGGCTGTACACTTTACCGCACCTGCTTGCTTCAATCTTTTGTATGTTTTCGGCATTTGAGCTTTGGGTTTCAGAATTGCTCATTGGACACAAGCATACATTGCGTGTTCGCTGTCTTTGGAGGACCTTGTTGGTGTACACACGACAGCACGCGCACGCAAAAATGAAGAAGGTGATGCTAAAAGTGAAGCGCTCGTGATTTCTCAGGCGACCCCAAAAGTTTGGTTGTATTCAGTGAAAGCAAACTAGGGGGTCCTGATCACTGTTCATAAGTATATTACGGATCCTACGCCGTCGCTTTTGCAGATTTACACATCGTTTTCGTGCCTGCACCTTCCGTCTTGCACTTCAACAACCCTTGTATTTCTGCGTACGACAAAAAACCCCAAGGCGCTATTGTTTCTCTTTTGTGTAAGCCTGCGGGTTGCTGTGAAGGTGTGTGAACTGGTGAAGCGCACGCCGAAGAGGGATAATGTGTTCAGCGACTCGAAGTTGTGAGCGCACGGTTGCAAGTAGTCTTATGATGTAGACTTCGGCGTGCCTGGCGTGTGTGACATCACGTCTATGTCTCTGGACCTTCCGTGTTTGCGAACTTCAAATCTCAGAAATCGGCAATACTCTTGTGGAAGACATGAGACTGTGACGGTTTACGACGGGTAGAGGTCATTCTACAGGAAAATATCATCAGAGTAGTACAGCATAGAGAAGGGCAATTTGAAAACACGTGCGCACAGTGCGAGCCTCCTTTTGTATAGCCGTTTAACACTCGTGGTTTACTCACAAATTTTGGCCGTTAGTGAGGGAGGAGGTCGAAGTTCAATGTATATGAAGGCTCCTCTCCAGTCGATTCCGCAGGTGCGTGAAGCTGTTCCCCATATTGCGGTGTCGCTTACGGGGGTTGACGTCGTCGCCCTTACCACCACACTCATGCACTGTAGTAAGGTTTTGCGTGAATCCAAATTTAGAGACAGCTTGAAGGCGTGAAAAATCCGTGTAAAACTGGGAATATACCGTAACCATTTCGTCGGTGTGAATCAATATTTTCAGGGAGCAACAAGGTTGACTGTCAAATGTGGCTGATATATCTGACTCTTTGTGTGCGTCTCAGAGCTCAACCTCTGTGTACATCAGTAGAAAGATTTGCTTTCCTATTTCCTTATGGTGGTTGGATGATGTGGCGGAATCTCACTGTCAAGAAGGCGCAGTGTTGAACGCCCATGCTCCCAAGAAAGAGCTCCATGGGTTTCAGTCAATCGCGAGGGTTCAAGTAACACACGCGGGAGGCAATGCAGGTCGTTCTGTCCAGTGTATTTGTGATGCGCTTCTCCTTTCGGAGCACCTGAAACAGGACGGCGCTCACATTGGTGCGCTTTTGTTCTCAGATAGCTCGACAATGCCTGTCTCCCTTTCTGCCCCGGAGGATCCCGGTAAGGTTTTCCTGGAATCCAGACCACGAAGCGCCCGTGAAGAGCCAGAAAGGGGGAAAGGTGTTGGCCGTCTAAAAGAGATACATGTGTCTTTTGAAGCAACCCTTTGGCGTATCAGTATTCGAGCATGTGTACTTGTAAGGTCTACAGAGCCTTGGCACCTGAGAAAATCAGAGCCTAATACCCCCTGTTTACAAGTAGAAATGCAAATCTCCCGAGGATATGGTCGGAAGCGGTGATGGAGAGCGGAAACGGCCTACGTGTGCACACGCGTGCATTCCAGGATAACCGTTCCTGGTCTTTTTGCCTCCATTACTTAGGTCCTTTATATTCGCACGCAGAAAGCCGGTAGAGGGTCATGGTTAGTGGTCATCGTGGTATCCCCTTCTTGTCAAAAACACACGTGCAAGCCGACAATCTCTCCTCTGTTGTTCTGCGTTCAGACAAATCGGAGATTCTACCCGATATACCTATACCGTTTGGTAAGCCTTCGCTTCGGCGCAAAGCTGGAGACACCTGCAAACCTCGAAGGATTTGAAAGCACAGTAGAGTCGTGTTAATACATCTAACCTTCTGAGTGTGTCTTCTCGAGCAATGTCATGCTTGATGTCAAATATTGAAGGTGCCTCTTGTGTACTGTTCACGCGCATTTGCCGCATGTGAGCAATAGACCTTTGAGCCCCGCGCTTACACTTGGGAAGTCTTGTTTCTGTATTCGTTTTTCATGGTTAAAGGACGGGTGAGGAGGTGTATCACAAGCCAGCGCACCATGAAGAAAACTCAGAGGTGAACAAGCGTATGCTTAAGGAAAGGCTTTCATGTGTTATCGATGGATACGTACGGATTATATACACTTCTGGGAAGGCAAGCTTGTTACCTCGATTCGCACGCTCCGCATGTCAGAGGCTCATCCACGTGACAGTTCTCAGGTAGTGGCTCAACCCACCACTACCGCTTCGGCTATTTTAATGTCACGGTTGCTTGATAAGTACTGGTGGTATCCTTTCTTCTTCCTGCGCGAAGGCGGCAGATACCGAGGGAAGAAACGTGTGACCTTCTCCGGACACAGGTTGTGCGCTTCGAGCATATGGAGAGTACACAATTCAAGAAGCGTATGCTTCGTCTTTTAAAGCGCATGTTCTTGGTTCAGCTAATGTGACTTCTGGCACTGGGTTTCACGAGTGTTCTATAATCCGTTTTCACGTCTTGATTGCCCAATGCATGCTTTCCTGTTTCAGGGCTTTACGGTCGTAAACAGATGTCGAGAAGTTCACAACGTTCATGTCAATAGTCGTTGACGGCTTTAGAAATTTGTTATTCTATGTGTCTAGAGAACTATGCGGCTATGAAGTAGGAGCTTGACGAGTCAATCTTATTTTGATATGATATCGGAGTTTTCGCTGACGGATACACGTGCGGAGCTCGTTGGGACTTTCGTCCCTGGTTTCCAGTCTGCAAAACATAAGAAATTCGAATGTTTATCCATTTGAGGGCTGTGAATTACTCCTTGGCACTAAGAAAACGGCAGTATAGTTGAATTTCTAGTTTCCAACAATCATCGGCCCCTTGTCTGGCAAACTGGATATATACTAACTGGTTCCTTCTAAATCATTCCTGCGAATGACTTCTGCGTTGCTACAGTTGACCCTGACCACCCAAGCAAGCGCCAACCGTTTCTGACAGACGAACAAGCAAACAAGCTTGCGTCTGACACGGTGTCAGCTATAGTGGGCCAGTTAAATGCCATGAAGTCGAGCCCTTCTCACGGCTTAGCTGAGTTTGCAGCTGATATGTGGAAAATCTACAACACAAGGGACTACCCTTTCTCTATCTATTCAATGGAAATAACCATTCTGTTGAAGGAGATTCTCGACGTTGTTCACAAAGTGTATACTTCAAGCGCATGGGACTCATTCAAAGCCAGCCATCCCCCGACTGTCGCGTCTGCCCATTCTGAGGGAAAGAAAGTTATCGTTGACGTTAAAGTGAGGTACTTTACTGAAGCGGAATAGATCATTCGCCTGTGTCGAAGTAAAGACCATTTCCCAAACTTAACTTGACGAGGAAAACCTCCACTCGGGAGTACGCTACATCTGGACGAAGGTGATATTGCAAGTGTATCTTTACGATCGCGCTGTTGCTGTTTGTCGACCCTTGGAACAGGACTGGAAAATACTACATTGGGCACAACGCAGATAGGACATGCACACTGGAAACACCGGTGTTTTGAACGCGGATTACTTGTAGTGATTGACCGTGAGCTCCGGGCTCCATGCGCCTGTAGAACTAGTGACATTTGCAATTGGAGACACCCGTGTCTTTTGTACGCTTCAGTTATGACGAATACGATGGTTGAAT
>JAEOAE010000709.1:0-13440 GCA_036365155.1 Meriones psammophilus
TCTGTTGGATATAGTTTTATCTGTTACTCTCAAAATGTTGCTGTATTAGATTTTGCTGAAATATTTACTTTTTCTGATGCAAAATTTATATGAGTTTATAAAAATCAAGGTCATAAGACCTAGATCTGGCATAAGCTCAAATGGATCCCAGAGTTTTTCCCTGGTGTTTGGGATTTCTCACTTTTTCTATTTAACAGCAAATCTTAATTTCTGTCTCTAATCTGAATTTCTCTCGCAGATTTTCACCTTTTTGACTGTGTTCGGCATCAGCTGTGTACTGCAAGCTGAGATCTGGACTTCCTGGAAACTGAAATGATTGCTCCCTGCCTCTTTGGGTGGATCAATAGAACCAGTAGCAGGGACTCCTTATTGCCCAGCCTTTGACTGGCATTTCAGCCTTCCCTAGCCCCTGATGCCTACGGTCCAATGGTCAGCTGGAAGCTCCAGAAGGCGGAACCTCGCCCAAATCCCCTAGCAGGCTGAAATGCTAAGTCAAAGGGGCTCCTGGCATTATTATTATCAGTATCTGCTTAGCTGAAATGGACACTAATATTGCAGCAACTGGGCTACAAAAGCCTAGAGACCCTGTAATAGTTCTCTTGGCAACTGAAGACTCAGACAGAGACAGCAGTTCTTTGAGGTCAGGACAAAGCTGATACAAAGTTGGTTCAATAAACCCAAATCTCTGTCTTTAAGCGTTAGTGTTAACCCAGCAGTATCGTAATTTAGTAACAGGAGCCAGAAATTGCTCTCCCTAGGCCTAGAATGAAAGATTCCATTATAAGTTAGGAAAAGGGAGAGAAAGGCCCGCCTCACCAAAATTTTAGAAGCAGCTAATAGTTAATGTCATTTTGTACAGCACTGTTTTGAGAAACTCTAGAAGATGCCACTGTTTGAGAAACTCTGTGGGCTAGGGAGGAACTAGCTGAAGAGCCAGCTGCTGCAGGGGATATCTGCGGTCAGGCTGCTCCAGTTGAGCCAAAATCAATTTGTGCTGACCACGCATATGAGAAGTTTGTGAGACTGTTTCCAGCTGAGATAGGGCCCTAAGACAAATAGTGAGCTGTTTCAGCTGAGATAGGAGCCTAAAGACAAACAACAGGTGGCGGTCCCAGATTGAGAGCCATCATGAAATTTCCGACAAGCCCAGTTCTGATATCATGATGTCCCTGCCAAACTCTGACTCAAGTTGTGGTCTCAATTAAATGTACCAATCAGCTCCCTGTAACTATGCTTCTAGCTTCTGTAGCTTTTGCTCTGAGGCCCGATAAAAAGCCCAGCTTTCCCCTCAGGGACACACATGTCTTCTGAGAGACTTTGTGCCCCCCAGGTACCCGTGTATCAAAATAAAGCCTCTTGCTGTTTGCAGCGAACATCTGGTCTCGTTAATCCTTGGGAGGGGTCTCCTGACATAAGACACCCATCAGGAGTCTTTCAGTGCTTTGCACTTCTGTTCTATGTTGAAACTTGTTTCTGTGCTGTACAGTGTGATATATCCATTTTTCAGTTTTTCCTGTTATATTAAATGAACAGCGACGTTTCTGAATTAGGTTACAAAGTTCTGCTTTGCGTTTCTTTTCTTTGATGAAACTTGTTCCTGTGCTGTACAGTTTGATATATCACTTTTAGTTTTCCTGTCATAATAATTGAACGAAGCGACCGTATATGAATTAGTTTTATAAATTAGTGCTGCGTTTCTGTTCTTTCGATGAAAATTTGCTTATTGCCTACATTTCGATATATAGCATTTCAGTTTTCTGTATTCCTAATTAGGCCCGGAAACTAAACATATGTGATTCAATTAAAAGTAGTGCTTTGCTTTTCTGTTCTTTCGTTCCAAAACTTGTTCCTGTGCAGTACAGTCGTTATATCACTTTTCAGTTTTCCTGTATTCCTGATTGATCAAGTGGCACACATGTGATTTGTTTACAAAGTAGTAGTGCTTTGTGTTTATGTTCTTCGTTGGAAATTGTTAATGTTAGGAACAAGTTAGGGTTATGGTTATGGTTAGGGTTAGGGGTGGGTTAGGGTTAGGGTTAGGGTTAGGGTTAGGGGTTAGGGTTAGGGTTAGGGTTAGGGAGTTAGGGTTAGGGTTAGGGTGGCTAGGGTTAGGGTTAGGGTTATATCACTTTTCAGTTTTCCTGTTATAATAATTGAACAGGCAACACAAATGTGAATTAGTTTACAAAGTTGTGCTTTGCATTTCTATTCTTTCAATGAAAACTTGTTTCTTAGCTGTACATTTTGATATATCGCTCTTCAGTTTTCCTGTATTCCTAATTGCGGGAGGCAAAAACATGTGATTTAGTTTACAAGTAGTGCTTTGCGAACATGTTCTTCTGTTTGAAACTTATTTCTGTGCTGTACAGTGCGTTATATCACTTTTCAGTTTTCCTGTATTCCTAATTAGCGAAGCGACACATGTGATTCCGTTTAAAGGTAGTTTGTTTTTCTGTACTTTAGTTGGAAACTTGTTCCTGTGCTGTACAGTGTGTTTATATCCTTTTCAGGTTTCCCTGTATTCTAAGTGAGTGGGTTCACACATGTGATTTAGTTTACAAAGTAGTGTGCTTTACATTATGTTCTTTAGTTGAAACTTGTTCTTTTAGGAACAAAGTTAGGGTTAGGGTTAGGGTTGGGGTTATCATTTTGTTTTAGGGTTATACTAAGTATTTAGGGTTCAGGTGTAGGTTAGGGTTAAAGTTAGGGTTAGTGTCTAGGGTTAGGGGAAAAGGTTAGGGTTAGGTTTTATCACTTTTCAGTTTTTTCCTGTTATAATAATTGAACAGGTGACACGAATATAGTTTAGTTTACAAGTTGTGCTTTGTGTTTCTCTTCTTTTGATGAAAATTTGTTTCTTTGCCATACATTTACGATATATCACTTTTCAGTTTTCCTGTATTCTAATTGGCGAGTGACATACCGTGATTTAGTTTACAAAGTAGTGCTTTCGTTTTCTATTTCTTCTGATGGCAATTTCTTCCTGTGCTGTACAGTTGTGATATATCACTTTTCAGTTTTCCTGTTATACTAATTAAGCTGGTAACACATGTGAATTAGTTTTACAAAGTTGTACATTGCTTTTTCTGTTTCTTTCGATGGAAATTTCTTTTCTGTGCCATACAGTCTTGAGATAACACTTTTTCAGTTTTCCTTTATTCCTAATTGACGATTGACACATGTGATTCCATTAAAGTAGTACTTTGCTTTTCTATTTTTCGTTCAAAACTTGTTCCTGTGCTGTACAGTGCCTTATATCCTTTTCAGTTTTCCTGTATTTCCTAAATGAGCAGGTGGCACACATGTGATTTAGTTTACAAAGTAGTGCTTTGCGTTTATTTTCTTTTGTTGGAAAATATTTCATATTAGGAACAAGTTAGGGTTAGGGTTAGGAGGCTTAGGGTTGGGGTAGGGTTAGGGTCAAGGGTTAGGGTTAGGGATAGTGTTAGGGTTAGGTGTTGGGTTAGGGTTAGTGTTAGGGGCTAATGGTTTGGGTTAGGGTTATATCACTTTTCAGTTTTCCTGTTATAATAATTGAACAGGCAACACGAATGTAATTAGTTTCAAAGTTGTGCTTTGCGTTTCTGTTCTTTGATGAAAACTTGTTTATTTTACCATACATTTCGATATATGCTTAGCTTTTCCAGATTTCCTGTATTCTAATTGGTGAGTATATACACATGTGATTCCGTTTAAAAGTAGTGCTTTGCGTTTCTGTTCTTTCATTGAAATTTTTCCTATCCTGTACAATGCGATATATCACTTTTCAGTTTTCCCTCTATTCCTAATTTTTAGTGACACATGTGATTTAGTTTAAAAAGTAGTGCTTTGCGTTTCTGTTCTTCTGTTGGAAACTTGTTTCTTTACTGTGCAGTGTGACATATCATTTTGCCGTTTTCCTGTTATAATAATGGAGCGGCGACACGTATGTAGATTAGTTTACAAAGTTTGTGCTGCGTTTCTGTTCTTTTGATTGAAACTTGTTTGTGTTCTGTACAGTTAGGAGATATTACTTTTCCATTTTCCTCTATTCCTAATTAGGGCGAGGAGTTAGGTGATTCCGTTTAGGGTTAGTGCTTTGCTTTTTCTGTTCTTCTGTTGGAAACTTGTTTCTGGGACACAGTGTGATATATCACTTTTCAGTTTTCCTGTATTCCTAACTGAGCGAGTGGCACACATGTGATTCAGTTTAAAAAGTAGTGCTTTGTGTTTATGTTCTTCGTTGAAACTTGTTCTATTAGGAACATTTATGTAGTTAGGGTTAGGGTTAGTTTTGAGTTTAGGTCCTAATTAGGGTGTTGAGGTTAGGAACACGTTAGAGATGAGTTAGGGTTAGCGTTAGGGTTAAGCGTTAGTTTCAGGGGCTTAGGGTTAGAGTTAGGGTTATATCACATTTCAGTTTTCCTGTTATACTAATTGAACAGGCAACAGGAATGTGAATTAATTCTAAAAGTTGTGCTTTGCATTTCTATTCTATCGACTTGAAAACATGTTTCTTTGCATTATATTTGTAAAATATCGCCTAGATTTCCCTGCATTCCTAATAATTGAGCAACACACCTGTGATTTAGTTTACAAGTAGTGCTGCGTTTCTGTTCTTCTGTTGAAACTTGTTTCTGTGCTTTACATTTGATATATCACTTTTTCAGTTTTTCCTGTTATAATAAATAAACTGGCAAGGCATTATGTGATTTAGTTTACAAGTTGTGCTTGCGTTTCTGTTCTTTCAATGGAAACTTGTTTCTGTGCTGTATAGTTGGGTATATCATCTTTCAGTTTTCCTGTTATAATAATTAAACAGCGACACGTATGTAAATTAGTTTACAAAGTTGTGCATTGCATTTCTGTTCTTTCAATGGAAATTTCTTTCTGTGCCATAAAGTCTTGAGATAACACTTTTCAGTTTTCCTGTATTCCTAATTAGCGAGTGACACACATGTGATTCCATTAAAAAGTAGTGCTTTGCTTTTCTGTTCTTTCTTTCAAAACTTGTTCCCTGGGCTGTACAGTCGCGTTATATCTCTTTTCAGTGTTCCTGTATTCCTAATTGAGCAAGTGGGCTTTTGTCGATTTAGTTTACAAAGTAGTCCTTTGCATTCTCTGTTCTTTGGTTGGAAACTTGTTCCTGTTAGGATCAAGTTAGGGTTAGGGCAGGATTGGGGTTAGGGTTAGGGTTAGGGGGGTTAGGGTTAGGAGGATAGGGTTAGGGATAGTTAGGGTTAGGGTAAGGGCTTAGGGTTAGGGATAGGGTTATATCACTTTTCCGTTTTACTGTATAATAATTTAGGACGCGAATGTGAATTAGTTTTACAAGTTGTGCTTTGCCTTTCTGTTCTTTCAATGAAAACTTGTTTCTTTGTTTACAGGGATATAGCTTTTCAGTTTCCTGCATTCCTAATTGGTAGGCACACATGTGATTTATTCTTTCAAGGTTGCTGCGTTTCTGTTCTTCTGTTGGAAACTTGATTCTGTGCTGTACAGGTGTGATATATCTTTCCAGTTTTCCTGTTATACTAATGGTGAGCGGGCAACACGTATGTAAATTAGTTTACAAAGTTGTGCATTGCGTTTCTGTTCTTTCGATGGAAATTTCTTTCTGTGCCATAAAATTGAGATAACACTTTTCAGTTTTCCTGTATTCCTAATTGAGCAAGTGACACACATGTGATTCCATTAAAAAGTAGTGATTTGCTTTTCTGTTCTTCGTTTCAAAACTTGTTCTGTGATGTACAGTGTGTTATATCTCTTTTCAGTTTTCCTGTATTCCTAATTGGTAGTGGCACACATGCGATTTAGTTTACAAAGTAGTGCTTTGCATTTCTGTTCTTTAGTTGGAAACTTGTTCCTGTTAGGAACAAAGGGTTAGGATTAGGGTTAGGGTTAGGGTTAGGGGTTAGGGTTAGGGTTAGGGTTAGGGTTAGGGTTAGGGTTAGGGTTAGGGTTAGGTTAGGGTTAGGGGTTAGCGTTATAAAGTTATAATAATTGCTTAGGGTTAGGGATGTTTCTTTGGTTATATCACTTTTCAGTTTTCCTGTTATAATAATTGAACAGGTGACAGGAATTTGATTAGTTTACAAGTTGTGCTTGATTTCTGTTCTTTCAATGAAAACTTGTTTCTTTGCCATACATTTGATATATTGCTTTTTCAGTTTTCCTGTATTTCCTAATTGAAGCAAACTAACACACACATGTGTTCTGTTTTACAAAGTTGTATTGCGTTTCTGTTCTTCTGTTGAAATTTTTCTGTGTTACAGTGTGATATATCACTTTGCAGTTTTCCTATAATAATTCAACACACATGTGTAAATTAGTTTTACAAAGTTTTGCATTGCTTTTCTGTTCTTTCGATCAAAATTTCTTTCTGTGCCATAAGTGCGTGAGATAACACTTTTCAGTTTTCCTGTATTCCTAATTTGGCGGCACACATGTGATTAGTTTAAAAGTAGTGCTTTGCATTTTCTGTTCTTTGGTTGGAAACTTGTTCCTGTTAGGATCAAGTTGCAATTAGGGTTAGGGTTAGGGTTAGGGGGTTAGGGTTGTAGGGTTAGGGTTAGGGTAAGTTGGACTTAGGGTTAGGGATAGGGTTATATCACTTTTCAGTTTTCCTGTTATAATAATTGAAGCCAGTTTTAGTGACACGAATTTGAATTAGTTTACAAGTTGTGCTTTGCATTTCTGTTCTTTCAATGAAAACTTGTTTCTTTGCCATACATTTCGATATATCAGCTTTTCAGTTTTCCTGCATTCCTATTTAGGGGCGACAAACATTGTGATTTAGGTTACAAAGTACTGCTTTGCGTTTCTGTTCTTCTGTTGGGCTTTGATTCTGTGCTGTACAGTGTGATATATCACTTTTCAGTTTTTCCTGTTATAATAATTGATTGCGACCGCGTATGTAAATTAGTTTACAAAGTTGTGCATTGCATTTCTGTTCTTTCGATGAAATTTCTTTCTGTGCCATAAAGTGCGAGATAACACTTTTCAGTTTTCCTGTATTCCTAATTAGCAAGCGACACACATGATTCCGTTAAAAAGTAGTGATTTGCTTTTCTGTTCTTTCGTTCAAAACTTGTATCTGGGCTGTACAGTGCGTTATATCTCTTTTCAGTTTTCCTGTATTCCTAATTAGCGTAGTGGCACATGCGATTTAGTTTACAAAGTAGTGCTTTGCATTTTCTGTTCTTTGGTTGGAAACTTGTTTCTATTCATATTAGGGAACAAGTTGGGGTTAGGGTTAGGTTAGGGTTAGGAGTTAGGGTTAGGGTTAGGGTTAGGGTTAGGGTAGGGGGAGCTTAGGGTTAGGGATAGGGTTATATCACTTTTCAGTTTTCCTGTTATAATAATTGAACATAAACACGAATGTGAATTAGTTTACAAGTTGTGCTTTGCGTTTCTGTTCTTTCAATGAAAACTTGTTTCTTTGCCATACATTCGATATTTTGCTTTTCAGTTTTTTCCTGCATTCCTAATTGGCGAAGCGACACACATGTGATTTAGGTTACAAAGTACTGCTTTGCGTTTCTGTTCTTCTGTTGAAACTTGATTCTGTGCTGTACAGTGTGATATATCACTTTTCAGTTTTCCTGTTATAATAATTGAGCAGGTTGGACACGTATGTAAATTAGTTTACAAAGTTGTGCATTTGCGTTTCTATTCTTTGATGGAAATTTCTTTCTGTGCCATAAAGTTTCTTTTGAGATAACACTTTTCAGTTTTCCTGTATTCCTAATTGAGTAAGTGACACACCTGTGATTCCGTTAAAAAGTAGTGCTTTGCTTTTCTGTTCTTTTCGTTCAAAACTTGTTCCTGTGATGTACAGTCGTTATATCTCTTTTTCAGTTTTCCTGTATTCCTAATTGAGCGAGTAGCACACATGCGATTTAGTTTACAAAGTGCTTTGCATTTCTGTTCTTTCGTTGGAAACTTGTTCATATTAGGAACAAGTTAGGGTTCTGATTAGAGGTTAGGGTTAGGGTTAGGGGCTTAGGGTTAGGGTTAGGGTTAGGGTTTTCAGTTTTAGGTTAGGGTTAGGGTTAGGGTTAGGGTTGCGTTTTCTGTTCTTTCAATGAAAACTTGTTTATACATTCACTTTTCAGTTTTTCCTGCATTAATAATTGAACAGGCAACACACATGTGATTTAGTTTACAAAGTTGTGCTTTGCGTTTCTGTTCTTTGACTTGATTCTGTGCCATACAGTTGATATATCGGCTTTTCAGTTTCCTGTTATAATAATTGAGCGGGTATGTAAATTAGTTTACAAAGTTGTGCATTGCGTTTCTGTTCTTTTCGATAGAAAATTTCTTTCTGTGCCATAAGTGCGAGATAACACTTTTCAGTTTTCCTGTATTTTGAAAGCGACGGTGACACATGTGATTCCGTTAAAAGTAGTGCTTTGCTTTTTTTCTGTTCTTTCGTTCAAAACTTGTTCTTGTGCTGTACAGTGCGTTATATCTCTTTTCAGTTTTCCTGTATTCCTAATTGAGTGTGGCACACATGCGATTTAGTTTACAAACTAGTGCTTTGCATTTCTGTTCTTTCGTTGAAACTTGTTCCTGTTAGGAACAAGTTAGGGTTAGGATTAGGGTTAGGGTTAGGGTTGGGGCTTAGGGTTAGGGTTAGGGTTAGTTAGGGTTAGGGTTAGGGTTAGGAGTTAGGGTTAGGGTTAGGATAGGGTTATTTTTCAGTTTCTAGGGTTATTGGGTTAAGTTTACAAGTTGTGCTTAACGTTTCTGTTCTTAAGGGATAAAACTTGTTTCTTTGCTGTACAGTATACACTTTTTCAGTTTTCCTTTCAGTTTTCTGTGTGCTTTATTTCTTTTGGAAATATGATTTGCCTGTAATTAAAGTTTTCCAACACACATGTGATTTAGGTTACAAAGTTGTGCATTGCGTTTCTGTTCTTTCTGTTAAATTTCTTTTGTGCTGTACAGTCTTGAGATAACACTTTTCAGTTTTTCCTGTTATTCCTAAAGCGAAGTGACACACATGTGATTCCGTTAAAAGTAGTGCTTTGCTTTTCTGTTCTTTCATTCAAAATTTGTTCCTGTGCTGTACAGTGTGTTATATCTCTTTTCAGTTTTCCTGTATTCCTAATTGAAGCAAGCGACACATATGATTTAGTTAAAAAGTAGTGCTTTGCATTTCTGTTCTTTCATTGAAACTTGTTCCTGTGGATTGTACAGTCGTTATTCTCTTTTCCAGGGTTCCTGTATTATAATTGGTTTTCACACATTATAATTTAATTTACAATGTAATTGGTTTACAAGTTGTCTTTGCGTTTTGAAACTTGTTTCTGTTAGGAACAAGGTTAGGGTTAGTTTTGTTTCCTAATAAGGAGCTTAGGGTGATTTAGGTTAGGGTTAGGGTTAGGGGATTCTTGCTGTACAGTGGATAGGGTTACAAGCGGTTATATTACTTTTCAGTTTCCTCTTATCATAATTTGAACAGAAGCGAGATAACACTTTTCGACGTATGTAATGGCGGCGACACAATTAGTTTACAAAGTTGTGCTTTGCGTTTCTGTTCTTTCAATGAAAATTTGTTTCTTTGCCATACAGTTCGATATAACACTTTTCAGTTTTCCTGTATTTAATAATAATTGATTTAGTTTACAAAGTATTGCTTTGCATTTCTGTTCTTTGGTTCTGTTCCTGTTAAGGCGGGTATGTAAATTTATTTAACTTTTGGACTCCTGTTAGTTGCAGTTTGCACTTTGCTGTTCTTTTCTGTTCTTTGGTTCCAGGAAATTTCTTGTTCTGTGTGCCATAAAGTTGCGAGATAACACTTTTCAGTTTTCCTGTATTCCTAAATAGCGAGTGGCTTACATGTGATTCCGTTAAAAAGTAGTGATTTGCTTTTCTGTTCTTTCGTTTTCAAAACTTGTTCCTGTGTTGTACAGTGGTTATATCTCTTTTTCAGTTTTCCTGTATTCCTAATTGAACAAGTGGCACACATGCGATTTAGTTTAAAAGTTGTGCTTTGCATTTCTGTTCTTTCGTTGGAAAAACTTGTTTCTTTGGAACAAGTTAGGGTTAGGATTAGGGTCCTTCATTCCCTAATTAGGGGCTTAGGGTTAGGGTTGGGTTATTTAGGGTTAGGGTTAGGGTTAGGGTTAGGGTTAGGGTTAGGGTTATGATTCTTAGGGCTTAGGGAGTGGGTTATATCACTTTTCAGTTTTCCTGTTATCATAATTGAACAGGCGACACGTATGTGAATTAGTTTACATGTTGTGCATTGCGTTTCTGTTCTTTCAATGAAAATTTGTTTCTTTGCCATACATTTGAGATAACACTTTTCAGTTTTCCTGTATTCCTAATTGGAGTGAGTGACACATGTGATTCCGTTAAAAGTAGTGCTTTGCTTTTCTGTTCTTTCTTTCAAAACTTGTTCCTGTGCTGTACAGTGTGTTATATCTCTTTTCAGTTTTCCTGTATTCCTAATTGACTGCGAGTGGCACACATGCGATTTTGTTTATAAAGGAGTTTTGCATTTCTGTTCTTTTGTTGGAAACTTGTTCCTGTTAGGAACAAGTTTAGGGGTTAGGATTAGGGTTAAGGTTAGGGTTGGGGCTGGGGTCAGGGTTAGGGTTAGGGGGCTTAGGGTTAGGGATAGGGTTATATCACTTTTCAGTTTTCCTGTTATAATAATTGAACAGGCAACACGAATGTGAATTAGTTTACAAGTTGTGCTTTGCGTTTCTATTCTTTCAATGAAAACTTGTTTCTTTGCCATACATTTCGATATATCGCTTTTCAGTTTTCCTGCATTCCTAATTGGCGAGCAACACATGTGATTTAGGTTAAAAGTACTGCTGCGTTTCTGTTCTTCTTTTGGAAACTTGATTCTGCTGTACAGTGTGATATATCACTTTCCAGTTTTCCTGTTATAATAATTGAGCAGTTGTACGTATGTAAATAGTTTACAAAGTTGTGCATTGCATTTCTGTTCTTTCGATGGAAATTTCTTTTCTGTGCCATAAAGTGCGAGATAACACTTTTCAGTTTTCCTGTATTCCTAATTGTAGCGACACACATGTGATTCAGTTAAAAAGTAGTGCTTTGCTTTTCTGTTCTTTGTTCAAAACTTGTTCCTGGGCTGTACAGTGCGTTTTATCTCTTTTCAGTTTTCCTGTATTCCTAATTGAGTGAGTGGCACACATGCGATTTAGTTTACAAAGTAGTCCTTTGCATTTTCTGTTCTTTGGTTGAAACTTGTTCTGTTAGGATCAAGTTAGGGTTACAATTAGGGTTAGGGTTAGGGTTAGGGGCTTAGGGTTAGGGTTAGGGTTAGGGTTTGGGTTTGGGTTAGGGCTTAGGGTTAGGGATAGGGTTATATCACTTTTCCGTTTTCCTGTTATAATAATTGAACAGGCGACACGAATGTGAATTAGTTTACAAGTTGTGCTTTGCGTTTCTGTTCTTTCAATGAAAACTTGTTTCTTTGCCATACATTTCGATATATCGCTTTTCAGTTTTCCTGCATTCCTAATTGAGCGAGCGACACACATGTGATTTAGGTTACAAAGTACTGCTTTGCGTTACTGTTCTTCTGTTGGAAACATGATTCTGTGCTGTACAGTGTGATATATCACCTTTCAGTTTTCCTGTTATAATAATTGAACGGGTATGTAAATTATTTTACAAAGTTGTGCATTGTGTTTCTGTTCTTTCGATTGAAATTTCTTTGTGTGCCATAAAGTGCGAGATAACACTTTTCAGTTTTCCTGTATTCCTAATTGAGCGAGTGACACACAGGTGATTCCATTAAAAAGTATAGCTTTGCTTTGCTGTTCTTTCGTTCAAAACTTGTTGCTGTGCTGTACAGTGCGTTATATCTCTTTTCAGTTTTCCTGTATTCCTAATTGAGCGAGTGGCACACATGCGATTTAGTTTACAAAGTAGTGCTTTGCATTTCTGTTCTTTCGTTGGAAACTTGTTCCTGTTAGGAACAAGTTAGGGTTTCTGATTAGGGTTAGGGTTAGGGTTAGGGTTAGGGGCTTAGGGTTAGGGTTAGGGTTAGGGTTAGGGTAAGGGGTTAGGGTTAGGGAGGGTTAGGGTTAGGGACTAGGGTTAGGGTTAGGGAGGTTATATCACTTTTCAGTTTTTCCTGTTATAATAATTGAACAGAAGCGACAGGAATGTGAATTAGTTTACAAGTTGTGCTTTGATTTCTGTTCTTTCAATGAAAACTTGTTTCTTTGCCATACATTTCGATATTTTGCTTTTCATTTTTTCCTGCATTCCCTAATTGAGCGAAGCGACACACATGTGATTTAGGTTACAAAGTACTGCTTTGCGTTTCTGTTCTTCTGTTGGAAACTTGATTCTGTGCTGTACAGTGTGATATATCACTTTGCAGTTTTCCTGTTATAATAATTGAGCAGGCGACACGTATGTAAATTAGTTTACAAAGTTTTGCATTGCGTTTTCTGTTCTTTCGATGGAAATTTCTTTCTGTGCCATAAAGTCCCGAGATAACACTTTTCAGTTTTCCTGTATTCCTAATTGGCGGCGACACACATGTGATTCCGTTAAAAAGTAGTGCTTTGCTTTTCTGTTCTTTCGTTCAAAACTTGTTCTGGGCTGTACAGTGCGTTATATCTCTTTTCAGTTTTCCTGTATTCCTAATTGAGCTTGAAGTGGCACACATGCGATTTAGTTTACAAAGTAGTGCTTTGCATTTCTGTTCTTTAGGGTTGGAAGTTTATTTGTTCTGTTAGGATCAGGGTTAGGAACAAATTAGGGTTAGGGTTAGGGTTAGGGCTTAGGATTAGGGTTAGGGTTAGGGTTTGGGTAAAGGGGGCTTAGGGTTAGGGATAGGGTTATATCACTTTTCAGTTTTCCTGTTATAATAATTGAACAAGCGACAGGAATGTGAATTAGTTTACAAGTTGTGCTTTGCGTTTCTGTTCTTTCAATGAAAACTTGTTTCTTTGCCATACATTTCGATATTTTTGCTTTTCAGTTTTCCTGCATTTCCTAATTAGTGGCGAGCGACACACATGTGATTTAGGTTACAAAGTACTGCTTTGCGTTTCTGTTCTTCTGTTGGAAACTTGATTCTGTGCTGTACAGTGTGATATATCACTTTTCCAGTTTTCCCCTGTTATAATAATTGAGCGGTTGACGCGTATGTAAATAGTTTTACAAAGTTGTGCATTGCATTTCTGTTCTTTTCGATGGAAATTTCTTTCTGTGCCATAAAGTGCGAGATAACACTTTTCAGTTTTCCTGTATTCCTAATTAGTGGCGACACACATGTGATTCCAGTTAAAAAGTAGTGCTGCTTTTCTGTTCTTTTGTTCAAAACTTGTATCTAGGCTGTACAGTCGTTATATCTCTTTTCCAGTGTTCCTGTATTCCTAATTGAACAAGTGGCACACACATGCGATTTAGTTTACAAAGTAGTGCTTTGCATTTCTGTTCTTTGGTTGGAAACTT